>JARPMJ010005499.1:0-62261 GCA_033366665.1 Phoxinus dragarum
CTCATCATTTCCGTTCACAAGAAACTGTCCTTTTTTATATGCAGTGCCCTTGTACTGAATGTCTGTGGTAACTGTGGTATTGCTTTCTGAAAAGGCTAACTCCCTGACTGCATGCTTAATAGCGTTACTGTAGAGGTTGGGATAAAAAGCACAGCTATCTTTCACTTGCAGTAGTTTAATGCATTCTTGCCCAGCTAAAAGATATGCCTGATACATCTGATGACGCTCTGACAAAGTTTGGCAAATGTTTTTGAAGTTTTTCAAGTGTCTGGCACATCTTTTAAAATAGCTGTGTTTACTTTCAAACCTGAGCGTCCATAACCTTATCAATGGACCAAATTTCAAAATCAGTGATGAATAATGGCGCAAATAGTGGTGCTTGGGTTTTAGTTGAATTTCAGGAAACAGCATCTTTCTCAATTCCAAATATTCTTGGATCAAAATGTCAAGATATGCTATCTGGGACAAGGAAATGTTCTGAGCACAATTAAGATCCACAATGTCTTTTAGCTGGAGAGCTAACTGCCATACTTCATCCTCATGGTTTTGCACTTTGTCACCAATCAAAACTGGTAGCAATCTCAAAAGGTTCCAGTTTTGAATGGCTTGCCCTGATAACTTGGCTCCCTCAGGGTTGACAGCACATGGCTTTGTGAGTGCTTCAGAACCCTTGTACTTAAACTGTTTGATGCGCCTGTTTAAAAGCGAGTATGTGAACCATTTTTTATAAGGTCCTTCAGGTACAGTGCTAGATCATATGACAAGACTCCTTCAAAGAGGTCATGACCTAAACAAGGTGGGTGACCAGGCTGGGATACGTGAAAAGACTCAAGGGTATTAAAGATAGAGTTTACCTTTATTCCTCTGACGCTTTGAATGTTTTCAGCCTGGAGATCAGCAACAGCCGCGTCATACGTCTCTGGGGTGCGTGGAGGACCACAGACATTCGGATCAGCCTCAAACTCACTGCAAAAATAATGAGAGCGGCTGAAGTTCTCTGTAAACCCACCTATGCAATGAGAACCCAAGTTATCCCCAGCAATACAGTAAAGACCCCCTTTTACTGTTTCTCCATCTACATTTATTCCATTTGTTTCCAAGGATTTCAGATCTGCCAACAACTCTGAGAAAACTTTGGCTACTCCAAAACGCTTAAGGTCACTCTCAACACACAACAAGACTAAAAACATATTATCAGTATTTGAACGCAAATGAATGGGTAAATTTGCTAATGAAAGATAGACTGCAAGAACTTTGTGTGTCTTTTTAGCAGAACCCAGGGGATTCACAATTTCAAATTAATCTTGGTACAAAATCAGTTTGAGGCTTTCAGGGTTTTCATTAAAGAACTGGTGACATTTGAAATTTTGTCCATCATATAAATCCGTAAAAACCTCTGCATCAGGATCTCCAAACAGTTGTGACTGTGTATTCCTCCCTAAATGTGATTGTAAAAAGCTCTTTAGAGTGTCTGTTACTGGTATGTAGTAAGCACATTTTTGTGTCATGTTTTCATCCATTCCCAATGTCACTTTTTGGGGTTCCGTGTATTTAAACATTTTTGTGAATGTCTGATTTCTGGAGTATGTTGTTCTTAATTGTCTCTGATGACAGGCAGATAACAAATCTGACTCTTTAATGCAGTCACAGATTTTAGTGACCGTTTCATCTGATAGGCTCATATCATTTTTTAAAAAAGAACTTACTTTAGTTATTGTAAAGGCTTGACCTAACTCGTGCACATTTTGCATTTCCTCAACAATAGTCTGTATAGTAGAGGCAGGAATCAGCAGCTGTCCTTGCAGTTTACAGTTCTTTAATGAATAAAGGAAGATAGTCCTCAATGACGAAACGGAACACAAATCTCAGGCATTAATCAGCGCCAGAACAGAAACTGCCAGATAACTGGATAACAGGTTAACACAAAACTCCCACGAGGACGGCGGTCCGGGAACAGCGAGACGCTGAGCCAGTCAGGGTTAGTGGTGACAGCAGGGAGGATGAACAGCCGAGAGCAGACGCTGAACAGGTACTCTGCAAACAGTCACAGCTGGATAATACACAGTCTGAAGATAGCGAGACTCACAGTAGAAAACAGTATCACTTCTAGCAAATGCCACAGGACAAGACAGGACGAGAAGTGCGAGCACAGACTTTTCACACGTGTAGACATCGAATAATCCGACAACAAGACAGGGCTAGGAAGAGGGAATAAGAGACTGAGATAATCAAGGGGAAAAGAGGGAACAGGTGAGGAAACAGGAACGAAAGGGGAAACAGCTGTAGGGGATAATGAGTGAAGGAGAAGATGAGTGTGCGTGTGTGAGTGTGTGTGTGTGTGTGACCACAAGAGGGAGACAGAGAGAGAAGAAAGAACCCAGGATCATGACAGTTTGGTCCGAACCATGGTCTGGGGGAGGTTTCACACCTGTAATTTTGGTTCAGGTCTAACTGAGAAGGACCAAACAAGGTAGGTGTGAAAGGGCCCTAAAACAGTTTTTTTTAAATTACAGTGTAATGTAGCTTCTACTGGGAAACCAAGTCTAGGAATGAAGGTGGATCCTGAGGCAGATGCCAAAACCTTGCTTTGGGGTAAGAGGTAAAAAGACAAAGCTTTTATTTTATTTGACATAAGCTGTTTTGTGTTTATAATACTTCTTGTGTTTGCATCCTTGGATAAATATCTGGTATGGTGTGTGATGGCCAACAATGCGCAAACCATGGTTGTTCTATTGTTCCAAAAAACGTACCAGTTTATCCATGGAAGGTAAATAATGCAGTACCCACATGTGTATGTATTTTTTTCCCTAAACCTATATTTATACTCTAGTTCGTCTACAGTCGACGTCGGCCGAGTCTAACCCTATACCCTAGCGCGTCTACACATCAACGGTGGCTGAGTCTATACTCCAGCGAGTCTAGTCAACTTCAGCTGAGTTCCCTAACTCTAACTTGATTGCTTCCCTAAACTGACTTCCTGCGCAGCAATAATAAAACAGACAGACCTGTAGCGTATGGGAGCCGAATGCATGATTCGTTCATCTGAACAATGAACACATTCTTGCTAGAGACTCAGAGAACTTAAACCTCGGAATTCCTAAAACTGTGACCGTAAGCACAGGATATTGGCCACTTGATTAAGTTAATGAATAACACAAAAACATAGCCCTGTTCTTCCTGAGTATACAAAGAGTATCCTGTCTTAGGACATGTGACCCACAAAAGCGCAACTTAATTGTCTGACGCATGACACAAACTGACATTTTCCACTGATATGATTGCATCAGTTCAAGGCACCCGCCACACACACATACTGACTCCCCGAGGCGGCCGAAGGTTCATCACACGGACCTTTCCCAGACCTCCGGAATGCACACACACACACAAACACTCACACACACCCAAACGTTTCTTTAAACTAATCGTATTAAGACATTACCAAATGTATATGATACTTTTCTGTGTTGCATGTTTTCCCGTTCATAGTAACAGAGTATGAGTTTCTCACAGCCTTAATGCCTGTAACTATGAACATGAATGTATCTTTGTATTCCAGTCTCGCAAATGTATCGTTCTTGATCCCGATGTAACCATCTCGACCTACCTGAACCAAACATGTACAGGAGATTACGGTAAAATTTATTATTCTATGTGTATCAGTTTTAGGGAGTAGAAATGACTGAATTCCACCCTGTCATAACTCATGCAGGGGGGGACGGTACCAAGCAGACAAAGAAACTTTTCCCGCTCCCAAATCACTCAAGGTGATTGGTCACTCACGCAAAAGAAGGCGTAAACCAGGGGTGCCCAATCCTGCTCCTGGCGATAGACTGTCCTGCACAGTTCATCTCCAACCCTAATCAAACACACCTGCCTTTAATTTTCAAGTGATCCTGACGTGCTCTGAAGACCTTAATTGGTTGCTTCAGGTGTGTTTGATTAGGGTTGGAGATGAACTGTGCAGGACAGTCTATCGCCAGGAGCAGGATTGGGCACCCCTGGTGTAAACAATAATTCCTTAAAGAGCCGAACTCAGGTAACCACAAAAGGAAACAATTAAGTAACCACAACTTAGATTTATTTAGTCTAAATTGGTATTAAGATTAGGAGGATTATTTCGCGGAATCCTCGTATCTCCAAAACCATTATTTAAAAAACGGCATATTTTTTTAGTTATTAAACATTGTATCGTTAAAGTTGGTATTATACTTTATATTGCTATCGTATAATGTTGTGTACTAACATTAACGCAACATTTCCCCAAAATCATGTTTAATCGGAGAAACGAGATTTATGACTTCAGGGCAGGGAGTTACGAGATTACACTGTCATTGATACGAATGGTACGTACACAGACGTCGCTGCTGCCAGCAGTGTTTTGACAAGAGACAAGGCTTTAAGAGCTGATTAAAGCTAATGATTGTGGTTATATACATCTTTCTTAACTCTATTTTAAAGGTTTAAGAGATTTAAGTGATGAAATCCATTTGCATGAAACTCATCCATTTTGGCAAGTGAAATCATGATTATCTCTCAGAAAATAACTATACCAGCATGCACCACTGTGTCCTCCATCTCTTCCTCTCTCTCTACACTCTCTCCATCAGAGCTCTCACTCGCCATTAGGGCCCTTGCCTGATCATATGGCACATTGAACATCTGACATAGTTCATCTAAGGACACAGACATGGTTGCTGCAAAACATAAAAAGAATAAAGGTCAAATGATCAACTTTCCCTAAGTTATATGGCATGTTTACGTATGAAAACGAAGCAAGAAGCCACACTGCAAAAAAATGCTTCTCTTACTTAGTATTTTTGTCTTGTTTCCAGTAGGGGTGCGCCGATCCGATATTCGGTATCGGTATTAGTCGATACTGGCCAAAATCACTGGATCGGATATTGCATGAATCGCGGGAGTATAACCCGATCCGATTCGATCACGTCCCTTAGTCCTAAATTGTCATACAAATGCTTAACAACACCTAAAAGACATGCCGTGAAGAGAGATGAGCAACATGCGTCACGCAGGGTTGCCAGATTTTCACATACAAATCCCGCCCAATTGCTTCTTAAAAATAAAGAATCGCGTTTCGAGGTGGGAGAGACCGCGGACTTGGCAACACTGGCATCACGTGAACGGTAGCTAGAGGTGAGTGAGGTAAGCGAGCCCTCTCAGCAATTAAGTTATCATGTCAGCTGTGTGGATATAGTGTTGTCAAAAGACCCGGTACTTCGGTACTAAAAAAAATAGCAGCTACATGGTTACGGTACCAGCTTTTCTTAAGTAGTCTACCAGTGGTACCGAAGTATTGGATTAATCCGGTTCTTGGTGCGCTGTCCGAAAGGTGCACAGTTGCGTCCTCTTCATAAACACATGGCGACCGGCGGTGGCTCTGAATCCACTTGTTGACAAGGAGGAATGAATCGTTCACATAGCGCGTTTTTTGCGCGCGCAAATTAGTTTTCCAGGCGCTGTTCATGGTTGCATACGGGAAAGCACGCGCTTGTGGAAAGGAGAAAGCGGTGCAAACTGCGCTCTCCATGATGACGAGGAAGTATCATCAAATAATTCATTGATTTCTAGCCCTTGCATTAGCTTTACTACTAGATATATTAATTGAGATGAGGAATAAAAAGCCGCCCTGTACAGCTATGATCAGCTGTTCGGCCGAGCTTTCTATGTTGTTACGGAAAGGCCGCTGGTTTTTGTCACATGACCTGTTGAGATGCTTCTATTATAAGCCGCGCGCCTACGTTTGAAATAATGAATTTGCACGCGCATAAAACGCGATATGTGAACGTCCCCTAAAGTAGTATCGTGTGCGGCTGTATCTAGTTAAAAAGGCCTTTTAAATATGAACGCAGTTTTGGATTAAATAAAAGGACAGTCAAGTCAAACAAAACACGTTTTATCTCCTGTTTAGTTGGTAACACTACAATAAGATATCATTCATTAACATTACTTAATACCTTATCTAACATCAACACATTGAGTGAACAATATATTTTTACAACATTAATGTATGTTTGTGAATGTTATTTAATACAAACACTTGATTGTTCATGAACAGATACAACTTTTGATTTTAAAAATGTATTAGGCTACATTTTCAAATTACCCCAAGGAGAATAATTGCTTCAGTGTATATAACTATTGTTAGGTCATTTTATCTAATGTTATCTAACAAATGGATATACAGTTTAATATATGCAAATTTAATCTAAATTAGCTTTGGTACCGAAATTGGTACCGAGAACCATGCATTTTCACAGGTATCGGTACCGAACACTGAAATTTTGGTACCGTAACAACACTGGAATATATGGTATTGTATCGGTACAGATCGGTATCGACAGATACTCAAGTGTGTGGTATCGGTATCGGTATCGGTATCGGACATGAAATAGTGGTATCGAGCCACCCCTAGTTTCCAGTCCAAATACCAAATCTAAAGTAGTAAATTACATAAGATAATTAAGTCTTGTTTTCTGGGGAAATAAATAAAATTTAAGTGAGTTTTTGTTTAAAACAGGCAAAATGATCTGCCAATGGGGTAAGAAAAATAATGTTGTTTCTGTTTGAATTAAGATTATTTTACTCTGACCCCATTGGCAGATCATTATGATTTTTTTTTTAAGCATCAACTCACTTCATTTTGATTAATTCCCCCGGAAAACAGGACATAATATCTTATAGCATTTTACTCATCTTGATTGAATAATTTTTAGATATTTGGACTGGAAACAAGACAAAAATAGAAGAAAAGCATTTTTTGCAGTGCAGCAGATAGCTTGCTTAAAGTGATGAATATGACGGCAAAGGCAGCTACTTGTTGAACATGACGGCATGCCTTGACATTGAAAGCTACAATCCTGACATAGTACATTAAATTAACGTTATTATGTTGTTCCTCAGACGAGTACCAGAACTAGCGGGGGTCGAGATTTTTTTCTTTAAGCCCACGAAAATTACGTTAGCTATCTCACCAAACATGACGACAAAACCAGGCTAACTAAGTCAACGGCAGGATATTTTTGTGCTTTAAATTCATTATCCTCATCAGAAACAAAACCATGGAAGATTTCAATCAACAAGATAGCTAATGTTACAGTCCAATGCTAGACCTAGCAGAAAGAAAAATCTAGCATCCTCAGAAACGATAAGCTACATTACACCTTAGCATTACCATTACTTCAAGATCGAGATAAAACTTATATATATAAACTGTTATTATATAATTTATATAACTGAATCATGAATAACCAGTGTTTTGAGAACATTTACCTCAGGATGTGTTGCTCGATGAAGATCGTTGCGACTTTCCATCTCGAAGAAACAAAATGCCGCGGAGTGAAGAAGAGGCGGAGTTACGAGGCTTCTCAGACAGTTGAAGTGAACAAACCCACGTGGGGACTAACCAATTGCATCTTGTGAAAAAATCTGAAATTGACAAAATTTGGACATACAAGGTTTCCGCCCGACAGCGACGATATTCAGAAAAGCAAAAAATTGTATTTAAAGCTACAACATCCCCCTTTGACTAAGTGGAGAAAGCACTTTTTCACATTAAGACACAGAAGGTTCTGCCGATGCTGTAAAAAACATACATAGTGTTTATCATCTACACAAATTGAGATTTGTTCGTAGTCTATGTGAGGTGCATACATGAGGCACAAACAAAATACATAAAGACTTTGGGTAGCTTTCAAAGGGATCAAGCACACTGTCTTCAATAATTATTGTGATGGACATCGTCTGGAGGTGCAGCTGGGTAGTTCCAGGATGTGGACTGTCTTCAGGTATGACAGACAAAATTCCAACAAGAACCTTAGTGAAGTCCTCATTTATTCTGGTGTTCTAAAAGTGAACAGCAGATTAAGGAGTTACAGAGTTATTTTTAGTTATTGTATGGCCAGATGTATATGAACGACTCTCTTCGGATCAACACAAATTATGATTTTTAGTAAAATAAGTCTCGGAGTCCATATAATGTTAGTAGTTGACGCTTTCAAAAACCACACAAAGAGAACACAATGGTAATCCAACCCTTCTCAGTTGCTTTGGTGCAAACCTGGTGCACATCATAAAAGAAATGTATCATTCCTTTGAACAAGTTGTAACAAGTATCATTCTGGAACTTTGGTACATTTATGCAATTAAATGATGTACAATTGTCTGTTATTTCCTACATTATCAATTGCTTATGTCATGCTTATCAAAAATGATAGCCTACTGGTTCTCTGTTGAATAGTCTTACCCCTTAAAACATCTAGGCATTAATAAAATAGAAAAACGTTATTTTAAGTTGTAATAATATTAGAATTTTGGATCAAATTATTTCAGCATTGGAAAGCATAATATATATATTTACCATTTAAAATTGTAAATGGGTCATATAATGCAATTTTTGTACAAGTTAATGTGATTCTTTAGGGTCTAAATTAAAAGTTTGTAATTAAAAATTCTCATTAGTATTGTAAGAAAACACTAATTTTACCTGGTCAAAAACAGTTCCGTTTTCAGCACGCCATTTAATGGTGCTATCAGCGATCTCGGTTGGCCTAACCTCTTGTTGACGTTCAAATTATTGTCAGACAAAACGGAGGCTAGCTAGACCCTCCCTCCACCTTATCCAGTCTCTTCCCCCTCCCTCCTGTGCCTCCTGAAACAGTTGTGAACGCGCATTTCTTAAAGTGGAAGTAGCTTGCGCGCTAACGCTGCTGCTGTAATGATGGCTCAACCAAGTTCTTCACGCTCTGTGTGAGTAAATTGAAGAAGTTGTGTTCTTTAAAAGTTTTAATTATAAGTCTTAATAAATTATACAATAGTATGTTTATAGTAGTGTATTATGTAACGTGAATCCTTTAGTAATGCAGAAGAAACTGTTAAAGTTTATGTAGCACTATCTTTCCTGCAATAACAGACAAGTAGCTCCTGCTATACGAGTTTTAAATTATTTATTATTAAAATTTGTAAGCTGTATCATAACTTCTTGTTTGATCACTAATCATGATATATATCTGCTCGTGGAAGAGGGAGAGGTCGTGGCAGAGAGGCAGATTTAGAAAATATTGATCTGTCACATTGCGGGCTGAACGACTCGAGGGAGAGCAAGTAGGCTAATTGCCTTACCTGAATTGTTTCATTAAATCATTTGATCTTCCTAAATCCTGAAATAAAATAACTAATAAGCAGTATACGGGTAATCTGTCTTATCTGCGGTGTCACGTCTAGTTAGAGATTCTTGAAACGAATAAGATATTCTAGATATTACTTATTTCAGGAGAGGATTCAGAGCCTGAGTCTTGAGGAGTCCCATCAGCTCCTGCAGAGATGCCTTTCCAGGGACCCAAGTCTAATATTTGACATCATGGCCACACAGCAGCAGCCCTCACTCCCGTCCCGGGTCAACCCACCTGGTGTGTGTGTCTGCATTGCAGAGAAATGCCAACAGACCTAGAGAGAAAGTGTTGTGGACAACGTCCCGACAGCTGCATTTCCACCCTACCCAGATTCGAAATGTATATTATAGATGAAGGGGTTCTTAGATTAGCTAGGAGGGTCTGGAATGACATAAGGGCTGTCTAGGATGCACCAGACCCAGGAGAGAGCAACAAACAGTTCCGGCATGCTGTACAGGCAATATGTGGTTTGGCAGTATGGGGTCCTTGGCCCAGGACATAGGGTTGTAATACCAAGTTGCTGTAGGATCCAGTGTTGGGCAGTAGCGTTGCTACAAGTAGTGACACTACTAGTTTAACTACATTTCTAAGTAGCGTGGTGGTAGCGTCGCTGTTTTCTGAATCAAATAGCTTTTCAGTAGTGAAGCTCTTTTTTTTTTTATCAAGTAGTGCGGTAGCGTCCACACACTACACACAACCTACATTATCCCAAGCATTTCTAGTTCAAGCTCAAATCGGAAATAAAACTGCTAAGTATCACTGATCCTGAACCAGTAAGTGACGATGACTTCATGTTTTTTACGGCGGTTGGCAAGCATAGGACCATATTTCATTCAGAAAACATGGACAGAATCGCGAAATCCAGAATGAACGCGCGGTTTTATTTACAACACTCACTGCATTATTTGAGGCATGCATGACGCTCGCGATGTTTTCAGCCTATATGAGGACATTCATGCATGAACTTTATCTACACAGCCTCTCTGAGAGTCACTTCAGCAGCATTTTAGCTTGATTTGAGAAAAACTATCGTCAAATCATAAAAATACACAGAGACTCAAAGGTCTACACGGCAACCCGTCAAAATAAAAGGTTGGTTTAACCTTTGAAGAAATCATTGGTTATTATAATGAAATTAAACCATTAAAATGGAATCAAGAAAACAAAAAGAAAACACAATTTAGTAAATTCTTTAAAAAAAATCATAGTGCCCTAAATTTGATTAATTGATTGTTAAATTGTATAAGTTTCATGGTTTCAATTAATTAGACATGCTTGTAAACTTTAATTTAACCATTAAAATGGGAGTACAAAAATATTAAAACGAGGAAAAAAACAGAATACAGAAAAAAAAGAAAAAATAATTTGGAATGTGACTTTTTTTATTTTTATCATAGGGCCCTACAACCAGCTTTTATGTGCATTACCACCACATTCTGCTCCGGAAGTGGACATCACGTACCAATCTCAATCCTTGGGCTGACACGTGAGAAATTTGCTTAATGGAAAGATGCACACACTCTCGACACCTGGTTTTGTTATAGTTTTATATAGTTATGTTTTTTTGTTTGTTTTTGTTTTCAAATTGGTTTGGAACAGTTAGTGAATAAACAATTGAATTGATAAATTATGCCTGCCTATCTGTTTGACTGATAGGCAGGTTACTGTAGTAGCTTACTACAGTAAGCTACTTTTCCCATATTACTGTAGCTTAGCTTGCTACATTTTCCAGAGAGGTAGCTTCAGTGTAGTGAAGCTGAATTTAATGTAGAGTAACTGCTAGCTTAGCTCACTACATTTTCCAAGTAGCGTACCGTAGTGATTCAGGATAAGACAAAAACACAGTTTGGAAAATGGATTCATGATGTACTCGTTCATTATATAAATTCTGTTCATTTTGAACACAAAAAGTAACGGACTGCAGCAGTCACGGATACAATGCCGTTCTGTTGCGCACGTGCAAATTTAACTGCGTGCATGACCATGCACTCGCACAAATGCGACCACATCAAATTCTAACTCGCACATTGTCAAAAAATGGTCGCAGTCTGGAACCCTGGCTTTGAAGCTGGTTTTACAAACTGCACGCTAACCTGAAAAACAGATATTGCTTATGGTTAATTGTATTTCACATTATAAGCACTTAATTCTAAATCAGTGTATACACATACCAAGCTCTTTAGCAGACTTCACGTAGAGACGCCACACTGAGGCCTTGGACACATGAGTTGGCAGCAACTTCACATGCCAATCCTTATGTCCAGGCTGTCGGCCAGACAGCATGATGGCATTGTCTTCTGCATAGTTTTTTATTAAGTCCACAACTCTGTTGATATCCTCTGGGCTGATGAACCTGGCTGGTGGACGTGGCATTGAGTGCTTCTTCCTCAAACGTGGTCTTGCCCCATTCTTCTCATAGTGTTTGACTATATCAGCCAGGGTGTCTCTGCCAATGCTGGGTCTTGCTAACAGGCATCTTGTCACCTATATCAGAATGTATTGAACAAATTATAGGTACTTTTACTTTACTGAAGTAAATTTTATGATGAAGACTTTTTACTTTTACTTCACTACATTTTAGAGTCTGTCTCCCATGCAGACAGTTCTCTTTTCTCCTCGTGTAGCATTTACAGTCAAAGTTACGGATTTTCCCCATTTCTCTGTCCTTATCCCCATCAAATGTTACTATCGATATAGCCACTGATATCTTATGGTCCAACTCGTCTGACGCCAGATACATTCTTCCTCGTCTTCATCTTCGCTCAGTTGTAGATTAGGGATAGTCAGTCAGGATACCAGCCACTTTCATCGTCGCTCAGATCGTCTTCAGAATCAGTGAGCGCTTGTTCATAAGCATCCGGCTTGTCGAAGAAGTACTTCAAAACATGGGTGTAACAGCTCATCTGCGACAATCTTTGCGGCGTCCATCTTCATTGAATTTTGATATCAGATAGAGCCGGCTAGAGCGCTGCATAATAAGTAGCCACGCTGTTCCCTTGGAGGGCGGGGGCAATAACAAAATAAACAAAAGCCGGCTTATCCAGTATGTAAATACACACAGACAATGACACGCCCCTACTGTATGCTAGAATCTCCGAAAACCAAGCCGATTTCAACCTCAAAATGTACAATTAAATATCTCAACTAACAGATTCTAAAAAAAAGCTTCTTTCTCATTTTGCTCGAAAGTTGTGTTGCCGACTTGTGTCTGGTTTCCGTGACAGGGCACAAAGTCTTTGTCCCAAACACTATGAAGTGCAATTTAAAATTTAACACAGATTCTATAACACTAATTTTGTCCAGCAGCCTATTGGGCCCTATCTTGCACCCAGCGTAAATGACTTTGTACGCCGACGCATGTATCATTCCTATTTTGCACCCGACGCACAGCTGATTTTCCCTCCACAGACGTACCAGGGGATTACGTTCAAGATGCCTGACCTTGATAGAGTTTTAGAAGAGGGAGATGCGTTATATGTCGGCATTAAATTGCAGATTATTGCTGAAAGAAGGTTTAATCACAACCATCTGACTATGGAGGAAGTACCTTTGAGTGTTGCATCATTTAACCGGACACACAATGTGCTGAAGTCAGGAGTGATTTTTGGATACCTCAGAGCCACAGGCAGTGAAGAGTGGTGGATTCCTCTCACTGAAAGGCTACAGTGTCTCTCAACAGATGTCAGTCATGCTTTGCTCCTTGTTGCTCCAGAGTGTATTGCTGTGTTCAGATCTGGAAGGTACGGATACTTTGATTCTCACTCGCTGCAGGCTTGCTTCATCCTACTGGTCATGGAACTGCTGTCATGTTGACTTTCACCCACCTGAGTGACATGGCAGACAGCGTTCTTCCGGGATCATGGTGATGAGACCAGCTATGAATTCATGCCTGTATTATTTGAAACAGATGTTGAAAGCAGTTGGACAGACTGTTGCTCTATTTGTGAACAGGTATCACAAGTGATTTCAGCTCTACCAGAACCAGTAACAAATGTTGGACCCAAAGTCAATTTTGTTGGCTCAGGGGCTGAAAACCAAGATGTGGAAGATAACCAAGATAAAACAAATAAGCACAGGAGAAGAAAAGAAATGCCTAAAACATAAAGATTATGAAACAGAGGTATGCCACTTCTTTGCAATTCCAATCAAAGAAAAAATAAGCAATTAGGGTAAAGTATAATCAGGATGCTCTCTTACAAAACAAAATGAAAGGGTTCATAATGACAAGGTACGGCACTTCTGTCTTCCAGAAGAAGATGAAAGAATACATGAAGAAAAGGTACAGCACAGATGCTCTCTTCCAGAAAAAGATGAAAGAATACAGTAAGAAGAGGTACAACACAGGGACTCTATTCCAGAGGAGAATGAAAACGTACATGGTGAGAAGATATGCAGGTGACCCAGAGTTCAGAGCACATCACATACTGTGATGTACTAGAAATGTGCCGGTGATGTTTCATACAGTATCACGTTCTTCATCGGTTGCAATGCGCACTCCGGATTTTTTTTATTTGATAAACCGTACACCTACCCCAGCCAGGAAACACCCCAGCTTTGTGTTAACAAAGTGATGGAAAGTGCCATACATGCATTCTGGTGTAAGATTCAGCATGGCCCTACACATGTCTGCAGAGTCTGTCACAGAGCCCTGTTTCCTGATCAAATCGAGTTATGACAAAAACATGTTGCAGCATCTTGCTTTCTTGGGAAGTATGTTCATGCTTGTGATAGTGCCTGCTCAGGTTACTGTGTAGTTCCGAAAGAGAGAAGACAGGAGTGGATTTGCCACACTTGTCAAGTCAAGTCATGTTCATTTATATATCGCTTTTAACAATGTAGATTGTTCAAAGCGGTTTTACAGTGATAAACGGATAATTTAAGGTAACAGAGATTGTTTTGGCTTTATAGCGGTTCTTGAATAAAGATATTTCCCAGTTAAAGTTAGTTTTGATTGATTCACTTCCGTCACAACGATCATTAGTTATTAAATTAGAGACCGCTAAGATGACACCGTTCTCTCTACACAGACTTTAAACCCGAAGCTGTAAGAAACGCTGATGGCGCTCACGTGCGCATCAAGAATTAATTCTATAGTATGTGTATTTTAATATATTTTCGCAGGTTTGTAGTTCCCTACAAACCAAGCCTTAAAAAACTGAATTTGCAACCAATCCCTACGGAATTGGTTGATTTGAATGTTCTGGAACGTAAAATCGTTTGCAGAAATAGTTGCACTACCCAAAGGACAAAAGAGAGCAGTGCATGGTGCAGTTGTGTGCGGCACTCCGAGGTGGAGAAGACTGTCAACTTTCTGCCAAGACCGAGAAATTAGGCCCAGCTTCTGCAGGTGAAGCTAAAGAGACATGTCAAGTTTAAAGGATACCAGCAGTTCCACACAGTGAATATGCACAACGTGCTTGCAGCTTTATCGAAGCGGAAAGCAATGCATTCGGAATACAGGGATATCTCCATAAGAGAAACTGCTGTATTTGAAAGTCGCCTAGATGAGGAAGCTGATGTCTCTGAGAAGCAACAATAAGTCGATTGAGGAAGTTAGCATTGAGGAAAAGGATGAGCTTAGACACGTGCATGCAGCCGCCCGACATCGGACAGGAGATCTTGTCGTACGGTGAGGGAAATGGAATATTTCAGATCGCACCTGCACAAGGACAAAAGCCTGTTTGATTTTTCTAAATCATACAGCTGGAAGCATTGGCGTTCTCTGTTCAATTCCCCACTGGACAGAATTCCATTGTTGAGGTGAGACAAATTAGAATATCTCCCAGTATGTATTTCAACGCAAGATTGTTCTGCATGGACACGTGTTTTGCAAAAGATCAGAGTTATCTTTTCTTTGCACAGTTTGTAACAGAAACGCAATTGGCTAGAAACAGCATGTCTATCCAGTTGCGAAAAAGCAAAACCTATCACGAGATGGCCGGAAAATTTTTAACAGACTGTTTCAAGACAACCGGGACATTGAAAGATTAGTACACAACAGAGACGCCACGCGGTTCATGCAACCCTGTCACTGTCATGTGCATGTTTGAGAAACGGGTGGATGCGCTAATGATTCATCTGCTTTTGTTGCCTGCCCAACACATTAGTAAAGTTGAGGACTACTTTTACAGAGTGGAGTTTCAAGTTAGAGGATGTCCACATATCCATCTTCTTGCTTTGGATAAAAGACGCACCCAAGTTTGAGAAGGATTCTGACAAGGTTGTCTGTGACTTTATCACAGACACCAAATCGTAACTGAGGTCCAGCTTCACAGCAGGAACCACTCAAAGTCAAATGTCAGTAACAAAACAGTTACCAGGTCCCATTGACTTCCATAGTATTTTTTTTCCTACTATGGAAGTCCTGGTAAATGTTTTGTTACTGGCATTTTTCAAAATATCTTCCTTTGTGTTCAGCAGAAGAAAGAAATTCACACAGGTTTGAAACAACTTGAGGGTGAGTATATGATGACAGAATTTTCATTTTAAAGTGAACTATCCCTTTAACAGACATAAATAATATAATTCCGGTATTTAACACCTTGAGTCTATATTGTAGTTTGTTTTGGATGAACAAGAGTGGTGGACAACATTTTTTTGACAATGGTTCCTCTCTCGAGTTTTTGACTATAATAGAATTGGCCATGGACCCATTTAACATTGGAGTCAATGGGCATGTCTGAAAATGTCATTAAAACAGCCAATAATGTTCGTTTACAAAACTGTTAAACTCACCGAGTGGTTAGTGGGTGTTCGTTAATGATTATAAACAATATATCGTCGCAATATATGATTCCAATCCGTTTATTTTGCTATAGTGGAACTATTTTTTCAGACACTTCACAACCGTGTAACTTCCGCTCAATATTTGAATCTGAAGCGTTAGCACACTCCCGACCACTTGATGGCGATAACCGATGTTTATGTCTCGCGGGACACTCACGGTCACAGTCGAGTTCAACTTCATAGTGCACTGGTCAGTGGTCACGTTTTTCAATATTTTCAAGGTTTTGTTTGTTTATTTCGCTTACTCTCCCGGAGAACACTTGCTCTGCTCGCTAGCCTTATGAGAAACGGAAGCGAGCAAAAAGACTACATCGACCAAATGTAAACAGCCCCCTTTCCGTTTCCGGTAGCGCATTTATATTAACGAGCACTCAGTCCTTCAACAGAATTCAATGGGGATTTTAACAAAATGACGAATAAAACACGACAGAAACTGTATTTCGCAACACTTTTTGTTTCTGGAACATCAACTAACATCACTAATCACTCTGTGAGTTGCACAGTTTTGAAAACTAATGTTAAAGGTTGTTTTAATGACATTTTCGGACATGCCCATTGACTCCAATGTTAATGGGTCCATGGCCAATTCTTTTATGGTCAAAAACTCGAGAGAGGAAACCATTGTCAAAAAAATGTTGTCCACCACTCTTGTTCATCCAAAACAAACTACAATATAGACTCAAGGTGTTAAATACCGGAATTATCCTTTAAGCCTCTTCCTTCTTTAAGTATATGTATTTTCATCTGTGAAAAAGTTGACCATAAATGTAAGATTTTATTTGGGCACATTTTCAGTAAAATGTTACTGCTTTTTTGTAATGCCTGTTTACCTATATATGCAACAAGTTCTTTGCTTAGTTGATTTTCCTCTAATAACAATCCTCTCCCTCTTTGTTACTAGTTCTAAAGGGACTTTTTAAAATTATTAATGCAGGCTTTTGGTAAATAAAACTGTCAATTTGAGTTTTTAATTTAAGTAGTTCTTTACAAAAGAGGGTTTTTTAAAAACACCCCATTGTTGTTTAATTGTTACACACATTTATACTGTTAAACTGTTGTATAAACATAATATCGCGCTCCTACTTGTGTTATATTATCATATATAATCTTGGAGTTTTAGGGAATTATTATTAAGATTATTATTAAAAGGAGATTGTAATTAATTGGAAGATTATTATTTTTAACCAGCCATATGATTCAGAAATACTGTAAGAAGCATTCTTATTTATTTATTTGATTGTTTTATTATTTACTCCTTTTCAGTATTGATGCTTCAATGGATGATGGGTCCCTAGGAAGACGTGTCAATGATGATGCAAAACCAACGCAAAAATGAAAAAAACTTGAAGTTGATGGCCTCCCTCATTTATGTTTATTTGCAATAATGGACATAAAAGAATGTGAAGAAGTCACATATGATTATGGAGGAACTGGATTGCCGTGGGTGTGTTAATGCAAAGTAAAAAAACAAGGTTATGTTTATAAAAGTTTGACGACTGATACCCAACCTTTACAACTAAAAATATACGTTGAATCGACGTCTGTCTGCTATCTGGGTATTATGTATTAAGAATATACTTTTGAATATATTTTGAAAACACTCCACTCCTGCCCATGAATCAGCTCCAGAGCCCAATTCTGCCAAAGAACATACTGTAGAATCTGCTCCAACACATGAGCACATGTACATTAGGTAAGAGCACCGCTTTTCTTATTTTCTTTTCCTGATGTTGGTTTGCAGCCCTCTTTTGAATTTAGTCAAAATCATGCAACACAATTTCTGATCCAGCCCATGAGGCCACTCCAGAGCGTGAGCCAGCCCATTTTAAATGTAGTCAAAATCATGCAACGCAAATTCAGTTTAAGTAATCAAAATCATGCAATGCTCATCAATGCATTGTGATATCGAATTGAACCGAATCGTTGACATTATAATCGTAATTGAATCAAATTGTGACATCAGCCTAGTGTTCAATAAATTTGAGAGTTTAATCAACCTCTCAGTGTGATTTATTAGCTGAATCAATCAATTTCAAAAGTGAAAATTATTATTTTCTGCTTTCTTTCAGTTTGTAAGAAACACACTATTAAATCTGAACAACTGTCCTCTTTTGAGAAATGTCTGGCTTGCCATGGACCATTCTCCTCTCTAAAGTGGTTTGGAGTCAAATGTATAGGTAATTTTTAAATTGTCTGGATTTTTTTTATAGATATTTTGAATAACACTAAATGATATTCCAGTTTGAATGTTGAACAGTTTGTAATTGTGAAATAATCAAATGACATTTACTAATTAAATTATTTGTACTTCTCAGGATGCTTCACTGTATGGCACGCACGATGTTTCTAAAAACTGCAAAATGATGTAAGCAATTACCATAAATAATTACATTGGTTGAATGTAGAATGGTTGCTCCCGATCGATTGCTCATGTCTGCCTTGCTGTGACTGCTGCTGCTGTGAGTTGGTTTGTGGCTGTACACTTTGTCTAAGCCTCGTATTAGCTTCATATTTTTTTCTGTTTTTGAACCATTATTTACTATCATTTCTAGTTGATTATACTACTAAATACAGCTTACCCAACATCACACATTTACCTGACATCGCTAGCTTTCGTTACTACTAGCACAACACGCTAGTAATTCGCTAGCCTGTTAACGCGCCACCCCGTGCACTCAGTTATTTTTTATTTATTTTTATTGCGCGCGCCCGCACTTTTGAGTTCATCAAAAGCCCAGGGGTCTCATTTATAAAGCGTGCGTACGCACAAAACGGGGCTGGAAACGTACGTACGCCAGTTCCCACGCAAAGGTTGTGATCTATAAAAAACTAACTTGACGGGAGAATGTGCGCACCTTTAAGCAAACTTTGAGCGGGTGCGTAGGCCTACGCAGATTCTGGAGACAAAGGGAATTGGCGACACTGATGGTGAGCTGGAGTTAAATGTCTTTTTGGTCACTTTTAGACAGAAAATCGAAATAAAATTATACATATACAGAAATATAATTCAAATATAATTTCACTCACCAAGCCTATCACTTGAAGCAAATATCCACACCTTAAATATCCGCGCCAGCGAGCGCGTTGGGCCGTTTACGCATATCTAACGGCAGATGAAGTAAAACTGTAAATCTTCATTATCATAAAGTCCTAATCATAAATAGGCTACAGTGCATGTTTACAATAACTGTTTAAATAAAATAATGATTTAAACTATGTTTTACTTCTGATTACTAAACTATGTCATATTAGGCTACATTTAGATTAAATATGACATTCTCATTAATGGAGTTAAACACTTAAACTAGCTACATGAAATTTACTGAAAAGTTAAGATAGCCTATATATATAAATAGCCTATAAATATTTGTCGTGGATGCAATGCTTTTGAACACTTTTCCTTTGGCATGCTGTGTTTTAATGTTTCAACTACAGAGATAATTGCTGCCTATGATAATAGCAGATTGTGCAGATACAATGCACAACAAGGTCGATCTGTTTCCATTAAAAATATAAATCAATTAAAAATACTATTTGGTCAGTGGAAAAGATTGAGAAAAACTTTCTCTGAAATGTATTTGATTTATTCAAAAACAAGGCAAGGATAGGCTAAATGATTTTTATTAATGTAATGTGACCGGCACATCCGTATTTCATATTTTCCCTAATGTCTTGTTACCGTTAAACATGTTATCACGTGGATGAATAATCATATGCAAATGATATGCAGATGAGGATATTGCATAGTAAAACTAGCCGTTGTAAGCTCCATATATGGTTATTTCGGGGGAGGAGACGCATGTGCGCACAATCTTCCGCTGACTGGGATTTCTAAAGTGAATCCTGCGCAGTTTTTGGCGTACGCACGGTTTATAAGTCTGAATATTTTTTTGCGTACGCCATTTTGGGGCTTTCGGGCGGCACGTACACTTTTAGTAAGGTGAGTAAGAATTAGTCAACAAACACGGTGAGTAAAGACCTTCTCCTGTTATTATCACTTGCACTTCATGTCACATGTTTAGCATAGCCTTCTCTGTTGGCAATATAGGATTTATATGTGATAAATGCAGGGAGACAGTCAGGCTGACGGAGGAGATTTCAGAACTAGAGACACGCATCCAAACTTTAATTGAGGATAGTAATAGTGCAAGAGCTTTAGATACTATTTTGGATGCGCCTAGCGAACCCTTTACACGATTCGGTTACGGCTGAAGTAGAGCCCGTGCAGAAGGGCAAATGGGTGACGGAGAGGCCCTGTAGTCGCGGATCAAAAAAACGCTCTTCCGTTCCGATTACAACATTAAACAGGTTCTCCCCCCTCAGTGAAACGCCCACTGAGAATCCTGTTAAATGTGCCCTAGTTATTGGCGATTATATTACACGGAACGTGAAAATAGAGACACCAGCCACCATAGTCACATGTTTGCCGGGTGCCAGAGTGCCTGACATCAAAGCAAATTTAAAAGTGCTGGCTAATGCTAATCGTAAATTCTCTAAGATGATTATTCACGTCGGCACTAATGATGTTCGATTCCGCCAGTCGGAGATCACCAAAATTAGCATTAAAGAGGTGTGTGAACTTGCAAGTACGATGTCAGGCACTGTAATTTGCTCTGGCCCCCTTCCTGTTCGCAGGAGTGATGAGATAGTTAGTAGATTGTGTTCACTCAATGGCTGGCTGTCTAAGTGGTGTCCCGAAATAATATAGAATTCATAGACAATTGGAAAAGTTTTTGGGGGCAAACCTGACCTGTTGAAAAGAGATGGTATTCATCCCTCCTGGGATGGTGCTGCTCTTCTCTCTAGTAATTTGGGCTCATAGTCTTAGAGCTCAACCATGAAAATCTGGGGCTCAGGTCAGGAAGCAAACAGACTGGCTTAACCGACCGTCTGCTAGTGGCCCTCACGTCACCAAGGTCAGATAAATCTAGGGGTGCACGATATATCGGCCGCCGATATGGTCATTGTTTTACACATCGGTATCGTTCCGATGTCAAAATATGGCCGATGTGAACAGGCCGATTATCATTCCTGTGTATTTGACGTGCGTGTGGGGGCGGGGGATGTTTGTTTTTGCACGAGCGCATTTCAGCTGTGAACAGCTCGCGTGTGTAGGGGCGCGCGCTTTACAGAGGGTGCACCCTTTATCACGTCTCGTCAGAGCGAGGGGGAATAACTGATACTGTGGGGAACCGTTTTTATGTGTAGTGGTGCGTACTTTATAGTGGGCACACGATCAACATTTGTTTATATCTCCCGTGCTGGACGGGGCGAGGTTTGAACCCGTGTTTGTGTGTAGGCGCGCGCACTTCATTGTGGGGCGCGCGAACTAGTCATTACACCGTGTCCTAACTACACGCGATGCCGCGACACGCGATAAAAGGTATATTTTCAATGTTAACCAGAGCTTTATGTTCTAACCAGCCGCGACGGCGACACGCGACGATTCTATTTTAGAAACTGTTTCTATTTGTCTGCGACGTCGCGCTGGAACAACAAACACAACGTGTGGCAATGATAATCTCAGGCACTGTTTATGTGCTTTATTTAATGTTAAAAGCGTGTAATGTGACTTTGAATATAATTTAGTGCTCCAGCTTTGTAGCTGTAAAAGCAACAATGGATAATTCACCTCAGATCTTGAAATTAAACAAATGGAAACAAGAACGTTCAAACTGAAGAAACAAATGTATTATTTGACAAAGATTGTTTAAGTAACTCAGTAGCCTATGCATTTGAATACTGTTTAAATGGTGTAATATTTGTGAATTTGATTATAGCTACTTATCCATTTTCTTGCGATTGCCGTCAAGATTACTCTCTGGTGCTGTGCACTTGACGCGAGAGCCCGCCCACACGCCGTTCTGATTGGCTCTGGGTTTTGATTGATTTGTATGCAACTCGCAGTCGCGTCGCGGCTAGAGTGGACATACAAATTATTAATGACTGATATTGGTACACAGGTAAAGGTGCCCAATATCAGTAATTTCTGAAAATAATTACAAAAGTAAAAAAAAAAAAAAAAAGTGTTTTTGGAAAATAGCTCTTTATAAATTGATTATCATAAAAAATGTGTTTTCTATACAGAGATATCGACATCGGTAAATATCTGTATCGGCCATAACAGCAATATTAATATCGGTTATCGGTATCGGCCACAATATTCACATTGGTGCATCACTAGATAAAATCCCATCACATAGAGCCTCTTTCACCTAGATATCATCATATAGAGACTGTGTCTGTTCCCCGAATTTGGAAATCCAAAAAATGTCTAAACCCATCTAAGGTTAAAAATGTAATTAATGTTCAAATCAAAAACAGATATAATACAGATGAGCAAATGATAAAACTTGGGTTGCTGAATATTCGATCGCTTACTCCAAAAGCACTTATTGTTAATGATATGATTTCAGATTATAACCTAGATGTGCTGTGTTTGACAGAAACCTGACTTAAACTAAACAATTACATTACTTTAAATGAGTCAACCCCACAAGATTACGGTTATAAACATGAACCTCTTCTGAAACGCAAAGGAGGAGGGTGTTGCTGTAATTTATAGTAATATTTTCAAAAACCACTAAGAAATCTCGTTTTAAATATAATTATTTTGAAGTGTTGATGATTCATGTAAAAAATATATATAGTGTAAATGAAAAAATTACATTTGAGATTTGTACTGGCTACTCTATACAGGCCACCAGGGCACCATACAGACTTCATCAAAGATTTGCGGACTTTCTGGTGCGGCGCTTCTCGTCCGGTGTGTGTGATACCTGGAGTTGTCAAAGACGCGGCGCTTCTCGTCCGGGTGTGTGCGATACCTCGAGTTGTCAAAGACGTGGCGCTTCTCGTCCGGTGTGTGCTATACCTCGAGTTGTCAAAGACGCGGCGCTTCTCGTCCGGTGTGCGGCCCCCCTTTAGAGTAGGTTGCCTTGCAGCATTTCAACACGCTGTGTTTTTTTCCACTTGACAAAGCCGAGCCGAACGTGACATGGGGGCGTGGCAGCATCGCCGATTCCATTTTTTAATCCGAAGTTCGAGATTGTGACTTAATTTCGATCGAGTTCGATTTAAAATCGAAATCGTGACACCCTTATTCACTTATAAGATTGATAATATCAGGGACAAAATTATAACTATGCAACAGTCTACTACAGTATCGCATCAGGGAGAGCATTGTAGTCTCCCTGCGGAAAAATTGGATTCATTTATTGCTATAGGAGAGGAAGAATTTTGCAAACTCTATAATTAATCTAAATCGACAACATGTATGTTAGACCCTATACCGACTAAGCTACTGAAAGAGATGCTTCCAGATGTCATAGATCCTCTTCTTAATTTCATTAATTCGTCTTTGTCTCTAGGATACGTACCAAAAACCTTTAAGCTGGGCTATGATTAAACCGCTTGTTAAAAAAACGCAACTTGATCATACAAAATTAGTAAATTACAGGCCGATCTCGAATCTGCCTTTTCTGTCAAAGATACTATAAAAATGAGTATCCTCACAACTTTGTTCCTTTCTAGAAAGAAATGATATCTGCGAGGATTTTCAGTCCGGATTTAGACCGTACCATAGTACCGAGACAGCTCTCATTAGAGTCACAAATGATTTGCTCTTATCATCCGATCGTGGTTGTATCTCTCTATTAGTGTTACTCGATCTTAGTGCTGCATTTGACACAATTGACCACAACAATCTTTTAAATAGACTCGAACATTAAGTTGGCATTAGTGGAATTGCACTAGCATGGTTTAAATCATACTTATCTGACCGTTATCAGTTTGTAGCAGTAAATGAAGAGATGTCTTATCGATCACAAGATCAGTATGGCGTACCACAAGGCTCAGTACTAGGACCGCTGCTGTTCACTCTGTACATGCTACCATTAGGAGATATCATTAGGAAACATGGAATTAGCTTTCACTGTTATGCCGACAATACTCAGCTGTATATTTCTTCAAAACCTAACGAAACCTACCAATTCACAAAATTAACGGAATGCATAGCTGATATAAAAAAAAACTTCCTACTACTAAATTCTGAAAAAACAGAGATTCTAATTATTGGACAAAAAACTTCAACACGTAATAACCTAGAATACTGTCTAACACTTGATGGCTGCTCTGTTAAGTCTTCGTCGTTGGTTAGGAACCTGGGTGTGCTCTTTGATACCAATCTTTCATTTGAAAGTCACGTGTCTAGTATCTGTAAAACCGCATCTTTCCATCTTAAAAATATATCTAAATTACACCATATGCTCTCATTGACAAATGCGGAACAATTAGTTCATGCTTTCATGACCTCAAGGCTAGATTATTGTAATGCTCTGCTGGGTGGTTGCCCTGAACACTTAATAAACAAACTACAGCTAGTTCAAAACGCAGCAGCTCAAGTTCTTACCAGAACCAGGAAGTATGACCATATTAGCCCCGTTCTGTCAACACTGATTAAACATCGTATAAACTTTAAAATATTGCTGATTACTTACAAAGCACTAAATGGTTTAGCTCCGCAGTACTTGAGCGAGCTCTTAACGCATTATAGTCCTTCACGTCTATTGCGATCTCAAAATTCCGTCCGTCCAGTTAATAATACCTAGAATATCAAAATCAACTGCTGGCGGTAGATTCTTTTCCTATTTAGCACCAAAACTTTGGAACAGGCTTCCTACCATTGTCCGGGAAGCAGACACAGTCTGTCAGTTCAAAGCTAGATTAAAGACACATCTCTTTGACCTAGCATTCACATAATACATTATAGACTTCTATAACTCAATGTTAGGCTGCATAGATTAGGTCAGCCGGAACTGGGGACACTTCCCTAAAATCCTGATGTTCTCGTTACATCATAAGAAGAATGGCATCTACGCTAATTTTAGTGTCTTTGTTTATCCCAAGGTTTTCCCGCAGCCTGCCGGATCCAGGCCGTATCCAGATCTGACAAAGGACCTTCACCTGGACCCGATGTCAACGCAGTGCTGAAGTGCCAACTAGCCTCTCCCTATGGAGGATCCCTTTACCACTCTACAGATAAAGCATTCTGGAAATTTTGCGTATCCACCCCCGTAGTGATAAAATAAAATAACATTCTGTATCAAATTTTTTGGCAGGACAAGTAGTTTAAGGCTTGGTTTGTAGAGAATTACAATCGGTGTTTATCACAGGTTCGCGTTTAAAGTCTGGTTAGAGAGAACGATGTCGTCTTAGCGCCCCCTAATTTAATAACAAATTATCCTTTCGACGGAAGTGAATCAATCAAAACTAACTTTAGCTGGAAAATAACATTATTCAAGAACCGCTATAAAGCCAAAACAATCTGTTACCTTAAATTATACGTTTATCTCTGTAAAGCAGCTTTGAAACAATCTTCATTGTTAAAAGCGCTATATAAATGAAGATGACTTGACTCCATAATGTACAGTATAAACTAAATCTAACCAAACTTACTTGCTTTCTCCAAAAAAACAAAAACAATTGTTGCTTTAAAAGCTGAAATTCTCAGCATTCTAAATAAGTATAAGTCATCTTTATTAAGTAGTTTAGGTCCTAAACCCAAAACCATATTTTGTATCTTTATTATATTTGGTTTCTTAAAATTCTCCCCTGAATTACTTCTGCAGCAATGCTCGTTCAATGTGAAGTGTTACGTTCCACGTGTATTTGTGTGTGTGTGGCTGCGTTCGAAACCGCATACTTCCCTACTATATAGTAGGGGAAAAGAGTAGGCGAGCGAAAAAGTATGTACGAATCATAAAAGAGTAGGCGAGAATTACCTGGGTGACGTACTAATTATCGCGAGATTCGGACTTAAGTGCGTTCGAATATGCCTACTTTCCTACTATATAGTAGGCGAAAACAGTACGTGAAGGAAGAAGTACGTTCGAAACATCAGTATTCATAAAAGAGTAGGCGAGGAGTTCCCGGATGGCTTACTGCTTCCAGACAGATTTTCGAGTGCAGTCCGATGGATACTTTTCTATCCCAGGAGGCCACGCGAGAGGAAACGTCATTATCAAACATCACGGAGATCAGCGACGCGCGGGGTTTCAAATGTGAGTAAACACGGTTCCGTGTTAAAATTGCATGTGTTAAACTACTATAGAGTAAACGTTTTAACTGTTGAAGGTGTAAAGGAGTTAGACAGTATAGTATAGTTGTGATTTTGCTGTAAAAACACGTTTTATTATGTATAGCTCTAGCTGACAGGAGCTCCAGTAAGGACACGTAAGTTACGTCTCTAAAGGGGATTTACATAAACATCTTAAAGACGCTTATTTTAAACGTCTATTTACATCTGACAGGGAAATCTTTTATAAGTATTGCAGTATTGCACAACATGAAATATACATCTGAGTGGTATGTGTGCTATTATGTAGAACAAATCTATAAATTAACTAAACATAAGTTATCTATTTTATTTGTCCATTAGTACTTTTGATAAATTGAGGAACATCTATGTTGGATAAAAAGTTAAAACAACCTCAACATGTAAATGTAGTGTTGAGCTCATAAATCACAGAGGTCATGGGAGTCTTGTCTGGATGTTACAGGGACAGAAGAACAGATGTGTGTTTATCCGGTGGAGAGAGGCTCATGAAGCTGATGCTGCCATCAAAGGCTTTGAGTGAGTATACTACAGAAATTAATAACAACAACTATTTAAATATTAAGTTGTAGTTTATTTTAATTATTGTAATTTCAAACAGAACTATTAAAGCACTTTTCTGATACTCTATTTCTGTGCATTTGCTGCACAGCTGTTGTGGTGGAGCAGGACCTGCAAGAAAAGATGATGGCGGCATTTGTGAAAAAAAGCGTTCTTGTCTTCTAAATAATACTGAAATCAAATGACATTGTGCTGTTAAAATGACTGCTTTTGTGTTATGTTTGTGCATTTTTGTAGGATCTGAAATGTCAGCAGACTGGTGTTAGCACTGAGGATGAGGAGCACAGAGCTGAAGATCGTGCCATGGACGAGACCCTCCATCTCTCCACCGGCCCTTATTGCCTCAGATCGTGAAGCACAACACATCACGCAACAACCTCCGGCACGGCTCACCTCTGGCGGTCCGCTGGTTCATCAGAATAAAGCCGCAGAATGGGAACCGCTGTGTTGAGATGGCAGTAGATGTGGTTCAGCGCCTGTAGTCTACATGATTGTAGTTTGAATAAAGCTTTGTTTCATGTGTTGACTTGTATATGCATTTTGTATATATATATATATATATATATATATATATATATATCATATATATTATGTTTGCATTCATAATATGAGATTGTATACACAGGAAAAAGGTTGAATATCTTAATATATATTTTCTTAAATAAGTAATTATAATACATTTAAAAAATGCATTTTTTGATATTTATAGGCCTGAGGGATGAAACGACAGAAAAAGAGGAAAACAGCAGTAAGCCACTTTTGCTTGTGGATGAAAATGTTTGGAAATAAAATTAACCCCCTGAGGTCGGCAAACGCGCGGGCGCGTTTTGCTCGTTTTTTTTTTACATAGCAGCAAAATAGACCTAAAATACTCCGTCAGTTTTGGTCATACAGCCTTAAGAAATATGAAAAAATAAGCTGTTAAATGTCTACTTTTTTATGTGTCCACTTACAATCGAAATAAAACATTGTGCTTTTGTAAAATAAAGAAAGTAAACAGGGAGTGCTTTCTGCCTCTCCGTCTCCGTGAACTTTTTTTCTGAAGCACTTCTCTAAACTCAAACAAAACTCAGCGAATACTATTCACTCAGACATGAGCTATATATCTCTGTAATCATTTAAGTGTGTAGTTTTAAATGATCTAATTCAAAACTAAAACAAATATTCTCTGTTTATGTAATCTATATATAAAGAGCGAGAAATCAGCTGTGCTCATTATCGTTCTGGCACCTCATTACTCCGCTAATGTGACACGCCCATCGACAGCGCGCGCTATTCAAACGCAGATGATCTGAAGCAACACATGCAAACCAGTCAACGCCCACAACAGCTGGACAACACACTCGCTGTGAGGAATAATAATATCGTGATAATACTGGAAATTTTACCTCAAACGTGCTGGAGTAGCCGAACAAAGGATCCAGCTGCAGATCATCAGTAAGTGCTTTGTTCTAATCGCGATATGAAATGGTGTCTGTAAACCGCAAAAGACTGTTTAAATTTGAATCGCGTTTCTGTGTTTGAATGAATGAACGGCACATGCTGTTGTTTACTCCATTTCGCGCGTTTCTGTGTTTGAATGAATGAACAGCACAGACTCATGTTGTTGTTTAGCTACAGCTCGCGCGTGTCTGTGTGTGAATGAAACTATCTATATTGCCTTCTGAGATGAGTAAAAATCGACTGAATACGTTGAAATAAAATGTCTTTGGATAAGCAACATATTAAACTGCAAATTAACATTTATGCCCTAATATATATTAGCCTATAAAAGACAATATGTTACAGACTAAATATGAAAGACAACATTTCATTTTGGATAGATTATAATTTTTTTACTGCCACATCAAAACCTAATTTACAAGGTGCAAACAAAATCTTAAAATATCAATATAAGCCTTGTCTTTAAATTATTTTTGTGTTTTATTAGTGACAAATTTGGGGAGAGGATAGCCTATCCAAAACTTTCTGAAAATACGAATGAGAATTAACTGCACAATTACTAGAAAATGTTTACCTTGGATATTATACAATTTGCAAGCATACACAGTTTGTGGAAAAATACACTTTTTTCAAGATGTTTTCCAACTGGGCATATATATATGTGTGTGTGTGTATGTATGTATATATATATATATATATATATGTGTGTGTGTGTATATGTGTGTGTGTGTGTGTCTTTGCATCTTGTGGCTCAGTGACACCTATGAATTGCTCATTAGTATGCAGCATTAGCATGTCTTTGTCTTCTCTCAGGTGGGAATGAGGACATTATTCATGACCTTGTTGGATCATTCACGCCCCCCCTGCATATTGCCTTTCCAACCAAAAAGTGTCTTCCAAAATTTAAATCAATCTATTGTTTAATGTGAACGATTAGCCCGGATGATTTTCAGATCATTTTAAAGTAAACACTTTAGCCGACAACATCCATTAGTCAAAAGTATTGTGGAAATATGTGAAGTTTGTCGTTTGTGGTCTTATATCAGAACATTTAAGTTTGAGTTTTTTGAATAACAACGCATAAATAATATTCTCTCAAAAATGCAAACATGTACATGCATGTTGCTCACATATTATGATAGACGTGTTCGTGCTAAATCGAGTGTAATTACACCTTTGCCATTAATATGTTATATAAGCAACTGAAAAAAAATACAAATATCAGGTCATGTCAAAACATCTCAAGGACCCCAAAAACACCTTAGACTCCATAGAAATGAACAACATATTCAAAAGATGACAATTTGGGGATTTCGTTATAAAAATAAATAATATCGTTAAGAATAAAACGGTGGGGGTCACATAAGTAGGGTTAAATATAAGAACTTAAATCAACCCTAAATGTATTCACAAAATAAATGGGCAGCAGTTTCTTTAAAAATACCATAAAATGAGCAAGTTTAATCAATATCAAGATATTTACAGATAGATGAATTAAAACGTGTCGTTCAAATCTTTTAAGTTGTTGCACTTGTGATAACGCGACGTAGGTCACATGATAACGTCAACATGGCAGATGTCCCGGTTCGCATTCATACTTAACGAGATTTGGCTATAAAGTACCTACTCTTTTAGCGCTCGTTAAGTAAGTACTTATTGAAATTAAGTACCTACTCATTGAGTATGCGGTTTCGAACGCAGCCTGGGTTTCTGTTCTGTGTCTCCCTTCATTGATTTCAGGTGGTGATCGGGCATTGGCTGTTTGCGGGCACGTGTCGTCATTGTGGGCGCGTCATCATCAGTTCCACCAATCCACTACTGTGCCATGGGTTTAAAAGGCCCCATTCACAAATAAGAAGACAGATCCTCGCCAGATCTCACCCAACTTGCACGTTCTGAGCACGTTGTCGAAACCACTATCACTATTCATGTTTATAACTTTATTGTTGACGATTTGAGTAAGCACTTCTGCCTGACCTGAGTTTTGATAAACGTTGAGAGGTGCCTAGTTAATCCGATTACATCTAGAGCACTGAGTTTCACCTATCGCGAAAGCATAGGACGCGAGGTAGGAATCATTGTTGTGTTAGGTAAGCGTGGAGTGTTCGCCACTATTGTACTTTTGTTTTTTATTCAGTACAGTTTAGTTAAGGCAGCGTACCCGCTGAAGAACTCGGTTTTGTTTCTATTTTTTATTGTGGTAGTTAGTTTAGTAGGTACAGCTAAAATTAGATATCAGTTATGTTTTGCTTATTTCAATAATTTGGCGACACTCTTGATTTTCATAATTTTTTTTCGTATACTACTTTTATTCTAACGAACCTGTTATTCCATTCAAATGAACATGTCTCCACTTTCATTCATAGAGAATAAACGTTCTTAACGTTTAATTGATGTTTCTTGGTTGTCTTTCCTGCATCCACACACTAGCAACAGTGTCTCACATAAATGTACGTAATCATTCCCTTTTACTCTTTAAACACGTAAGTTTAGCAGCAAAATGGAAATATTTGCACGACTTTCTAAGATTTACAGATGGAGAATATTCCTGTGAAATGTAAGGTTTTGCAAACACCATGTCTCAAACGCATTAAACAGCACACAATATATGCTGTTTGATGGTGGATCGATTTGATCTATGATCGACCTCTAGGGCTGCTTAAGAAACGCGGTGCACACGCAGTTATCTAGACTAGATAAACCTAGATAAATCCTTAGTGGGATTGCGTGAACTTGAATTACCTTTTATGAAACTGCTTTAGCCCCATCTTATTTGTTAGGTTTATTCAAGTCGGGTTTTGGAGTTTAATCCCTTCTTTTCTTAGCATCTTTTATGGAACAACCCCTGTGGTAAGTAACATTCAATAACATTCATAGCCCAAGCTAAGCAGGGTTGAGCTTGGTTAGTACCTGGATGGGAGACCTGGGGAAAAATAGGTTGCTGCTTGAAGAGGTGTTAGTGAGGCCAGCAGAGGGCGCTCACCCCTGTGGTCTGAGTCCTAACGCCCCAATATACAGACATGGTCAGAATTAATGTCACCCCTGGTAAATATGATCAAAACTGTCTGTAAAAAATAAATCTGCATTGTTTATCGTTTTGATCTTTCATTCAAAAAAATTGCCAAAATTCTAACCTTTCGTTGAAGCAAGAGAATTGAAAGTGGGGCTAAATCACATTATGAAATAAATGTTTTCTCCAAAACACGTTGGCCATAATTATTGTCACCCTTTTTATTAAATACTTTTTGCAACCTCCAGAAGGATGTTCCAAGCAAACAAAGGAATCTTCCCGCTTGCAAATCTCGGCAGATGAATTTGCCCTTCCCGAAAAACGGGGTGGGGACAGGATTCCCTCAAAAGACGGGAACTTTCCTGTCTGCTCTCTCTCTTCCCTGTTCCGCCCTTCATCCCGGCTTCGTCATGATGTGAGAGGTCTCCGGTTCTGACTCCTTTGGAGTTGCCTCCGGCTTCTTTTATTTTCTTAATCTTAGTCTTTTGTTTTCATTCTCAAATTCTCCTTTGTTCGCTTCCACCTAAGAGTGAAAACGAACTTCACTTCCAAGAGGTCTTCAAATCTCCCGCGACCAGCGCGCTCCGGAAGCACGAGAGAACGCGGTTCAGCACGAGAACGCGCGATCCCCTGGTCTCAGACACACACACAAACGAACTATGCAAGTATAACTCCAACGAGTTTTAATGTTGTAAGGTTTGATTCGTTGTTGGCTCTCAGAAGGTCTGTGATTTTACTACAGAGATCATTCTGTGATCTCTCTCTCTCATTCTCTCTCTCTCTCTCTCTCTCTCTCGCTCAAACCTCCGCAGACGCTCTCCTCGCGTCCTAGCCCTCGCTCTCATCCTCTCTCTCTCCGAATCTCCCTCTCTCATCTGTTATCGGTTTTGTCTTGTATTGTTTAACTGTAAGTTATGTACATAGACATATAATCAGTGTATATTGTGTAGTCCATATATTCTGTAGTTTTGCATTTATTAAAACCATTATTCCCATGACTGTTTCTGTTTAAATGCTCGTAAATACAAAGTCAATGAGATTTGCGATCCAAGAGCTACCAGCTCTTATTATTTACTACATTAGTAGTTTAATTTTATAAACACAGGAAAATTAATGTTCACGGCCGGAAAGTTAATATTTCTTGGAGTTTATAAGAAGGGATAACTTTATTGAGAGATTGATAGGTTAATCTTATGGTCGTTTGCTGGACAAACACCTATTTGATAATTACATTAATTTCCCTTAAGGATTATCTCATAATCGATTTGAAACAAGATAAGACGTTGTGATTGATTATTCATATATTCATATAATCTATCTATTTTCAATTTCGATAATTTAATGTAACTGTAATATGCCAATCTATTAATCATATTCATGATTAGTTATTAAAATTCCCTTAGATCATTTGAGCTAATGTTCAGGTATGACCCAATGCCTTTACATGAATATTTGGATCAGTTAATAGAATTCATTTATTGATGTAGTAAATCTATTACAATCAGTCAACTTGTTTGTCCCGTGAACACTTGATTGTTAAAGGTCCCATGACATGGGGTTATTATATTATTTGATAATGTGTCCTGGGTTGCCCTTATAATGTTAGTATGTTTTTTAGATAGAAAATAGTCATAATTTTGAAACAAAAGGCATTTTTCCTAGCCTGATTTTAGCCTCTGATTTAAACGCTCTGTTTGAAGGGGCGTGTCTGTGTGAGATTCAGTGTAACCGGCCACTGCTGTGATTGGCTGACATGCTTGCATATGAAATAGCTACTTTACATGTGAAACTCTCTCGAATACTTTTACTACAGTTATTATACGTTTTACTATTACAGCTATCGAGATTAACAAATCGTCAGAAGTTTTTAAAGTATTTAGATCTATTCCCATCACATAAAATGTTGCCGTGGTGAGCATTGCGCAAGCAGATGACAGTCTGTTGTTGATCGCGAGAATGAAGATCTTATCATTGCAACGCAGTTTCTGCACTCTCTCTGCTGTTCACCAATGCATACACGATGATGTAAATACAGTAAGAGCTTCATGTGCAGTGTAACGTGCGTCATTGATAATTTCATAACGAGTTTGGCAAGGGTCCAGATAAACTAGATCGCGGCTGTGTCCATGAGAAAATGAGCTAGGAAGTAACGGAACGCGGTGCGCGCGATTCCTACAAAGATTGTTCTTTGATCGCTTTCTGTATATATTGATTCACAATTTAAAATACGATTATTTTCATCCTACTAAAAGAAACGATGTGAAGTTGATATTTTAGTCACTGGCTTGACTTACTGAGGCATAAACAGCAGTATTGAACGATTTGAGAGAAAGATTAGGCCTACCTGTCTGAACTTGAAGAATTGAACATCAGAAATTGTTGCTCGGCTCGATCGATGTATTTTCAGACGTTCGTCGAGGCCAGCTCTGTAGTGATCCAAGTTGAGGAAACAGTCCGTCGGTGAAAATGTAAGTTATGCCGCAGACATGCAAAACTTTGGGGAGTTGTGTCGGGCGCATTTCCAGAGGAAATTGAAATTAATCCACTGGTTCTTCTGGGGCTTGGATGAAGGAAACTAAAAAAGGCTTCGGTGTTCATTTGTACATCCAATTATTGAGCAATTATTATGCTTCGCTCGCTCAAAAGCCATGATATCTCCGTGGACAAAACTAAAATCGCGCGCACGCGTTCCTACTTCCTAGCTCATTTTCTCATGGACTGGAAATATTCTCTGGGCGGGCAAAGCAGAGAAAGGGGAGGTAACATTTCCTCCGTATGACGTCATACGGAGGAGATTCAAGATCAGCCCGATTGAGCTTCCACTTTTTCAAAGGCAGAGAAAAATAGCAAAAGCTTGATTTACACCGATTGAATTTCTAGAAACTTGGTGACCATATACAGGCTAGGGGAACTCATATTAATTTTAAAAAACCTCAAAAAGTGAAAATTTCATGTCATGGGACCTTTAATTATTTATAAATTCTAAGAAATGTTCATTTTCAGGGAGGGAAATGTCTGTCTTACTGTAAAGTACTACTAAGAGCATGTAGTCTAAATCTAAATCGTAATAAAATAAACTTTGTTGCTAGAGGACAGAATCATAACCAAATACGTATGTTCACTAGGCCTACCACTAGCCTACCCTACCCCCTTATAGGATTTTTTGGGTCAAAAAATAAAGTTTATCTGATCTTCTCGAAACTCTGGATTCGGATAGAGACATAGACAGGAGTGCAAGATTGGAGGCTCTATAGCCTTCCAGAGCTGATATATGGAGATCCCACGTAGCATTTACTACATTGTACAAAATATTACAATGTTTCGAAAGCTAAGCTTAAAAACCACCGTGTCCGCGAAGCCACTATTTTTCCACCAAATAGTGGTTTCGAGGACACTCATTTAAATGCAAATTAAACACTGAAATTACTTATAAATTAGTGTGATGTGTTCAGTTGAGTGTACAGTAGAGGTGATTTAATAAAAAAGAATCGACACCACATATGACGGGAGAGCAAAAATGTCCCAGTTTCAACCTATTAAGGGGGTGCCAAATAGTGGTTTCGCGGACACTGCATTTTTATGCAAATTAAGCACTGAAATGGCCCAAGGGCCCCGAAATCGCTCACTCTGTTGGGCCCTCAAACTCGCTGGACGAATAGATTTGTTTGATGATAAATTGATTCCATAAAAGTTATCCCGAAAATTGATCTATTCTAGACGAGTGATACATTAATTCTGAATTATAATTAGTTATGATTAATTATTTATGTACACAATGGCCCTCATTTATCAATCTTGCGTTGAAACGGGCGTATATGTTGGCGTAAGATTATGCTTACACTCCTCTCACCGCCTGATTTATGAAGCTGTGCGTACCTTTGAAATTCAGGTGTACGCAAACCTGCCTCTTGATAAATGCCGCGGCTGAAAACGATCGTCATTAGATTAACACGCCCCGATATATTCACGTCTCCGCCTCCCCCACGCCCTCATTTACGCCATGGACACACGGAAGACGGCAAAGAGGAGAAACTTCTCCGGTGGAAACCCAGTTTAAATCGCTGGTTGGTTGAGCAAATTACCTATCACAAACAATGCATTATTTTACAGCACGTGTTTTGAAACTATTAGCGTTGAATTTCGTATGACGTCACATGTAATAGGGTGTACAATAGTGATGATGATGTGAATAATTGCATGACAATTTGTAATATTTTTCTTATTAGTAGCCTATTATGATTTTGATTATTAATGACGCTTATTGTTATTTAGAAGAAGAATGTCTTTGTCATTATTATTATTTGTATTATTATTATTATTTAAAAGAAGAAGAATGTCAAATGTTTTGCGCTATTATCTAAATATCGATAAAAAACTATTGCGAAATGACGGCGTTTCTATTAACCGATGTTATGCAACTAAAACGTCCTTTTTTCTCGCGCGATAAGTCATTCCAAAAATCACGGCAACGGACGTTGGTTTATATAATATCACAGCCACCGCATTAGACATTATTATTATTAATGGAAGGAGACGTAGGCTACGTGTTATCCAAGCATTAATGTCAGGGCCCTTATAGGCTACTCCGAACGATATATAAGGAGTTTCTGGGTGTTTCCCCCTCATTTCTGCTCTGAGGTTTTGATTGTGACATTTCTTTGAGGTTTAGAATCCAGTATTCCTATAGGCTATTATTGTTTATTTTATTAATTTAATAAAGAACTCTGTCTCTTATTCCAAAAGATCCATGTAGGCTACTTTTGTGTCTATTCGTTTTTCCTTTTTAAAGTAATTGAAAAACGAAAAATTAACGGTTGTCTTTTTAAAACGCAAAGTTGAACACCAAAAGTTTAATTTGAACTGGCAACACCAACTGCTGCGCAAAAAAGTAAATATCGACGAATTTTCAGATTTTTGTTTAATGACTTTTTGCCCCTTTATTAAACATGTAAAATATACACAAATTAATATGGAAAACATGTCGATTTTACTGGTTTTCTAAGGTCAAATTAGAACCTGGAATTGACATTTTCCCGCAGTGATGAATGAGAAGAGCCAATATTAAACTATTGTTTTCTAAGTCGGCTAAGATCTCCATCTTCGCTGTTAATGCGCTTTTAGAGAGAAATGCACCTTTCATACGGATTACTTAATCAGAACAAAATGTATTAGCTTTAGATTCAAATTTGTTCGTTTTAAAGTGGACCATTTCAAGCTTTAGATAGGCTATATTTTGTTTCAGTTCTCGCGCTCCAGTTCACGGAGATCATGAAACTGATTGTTTTATTTTATTTTACAAAAGCACAACGTTTTCTTGTAGTTACAAATAATGTATTATTATTTTCAGTATGACCAGAAATGATGGAGTATTTTAAAATATTTCACTATTGATAGGAAAAAGTGTTCGCGCGCGCGCCTCCGTGCCATCCAGTACGCGTTCCACACTCCGCTCCACAAACCCTTGGATATGCGTCAAAATCTTGTGTTTATTTGTGATAATCTTAGTCCTGTATTATTATTGTCTAACCCGTATTATGAATGTCATTTGACGAATTGCTTTGTTCCTTTTTTGGATAAAAGCGTCTTCGAAATATAGCCTAGTAATAATGATGATAATTATTATTATTTGCGGACACGGACCCCAAACACACCGCGTCTTCAGGTGACTGTAAATGCGCAAAAACTGTTTCCATTGCAGTTTTGCGAAATATTCCTTTTCGAATTGCCTGAAAAACCACCTCATGCGAGCGTAAAAACTTTTTTTGCGATAAACGCGAGTTTTTGCGAAATTGACGTGTTTTCCATTGGGCGTATTTTCAATTCGCAATTTCAATTTGCGCAATTTGAAGGGTAATGGAAACGCATTACTGAACCCAGTCCGTGCGCGCATGCCGGGCTTAACTCACAAAAATAAACACTGAAGTTTATAATTTCTGTTGTTGTTTTTTTTACAGGGTCATAATATATCATATCTTTAGTTTGTCAGTGCGTTTTGTGGGTGTTAGAAATTGTTTTTCGGCGCATTTCAGCAGTAACTCAAAACGTGCGTACATGTACACCACCTCCTGAGCTGGCGTAGAATTTTAGCGTGCCGTACGCCAACGTCCATATTGATAAATCGCAAAGTCACCGTGGTTTTGGGTGTACGCCAGGTGTACGCTGGAAATTTGGTGTACGCACTTTTGATAAATGAGGGCCAATGGATCTAGTTATGCCTAACGAATTATAATTCAGAATTAATGTATCACTTGTCTAGAATAGATCAATTTTTCGGGATAACTTTTATGGAATCAATTTATCATCAAACAAATCTATTCGTCCAGCGAACAGATCGCAGATCTTTATTGACTCTCATTAAAGCTCCCCTTTGTTGAAACTCACGAAAAGCTATTCTTCTGGCCACGAAAAATAACTTCCTGTTCTATAAAAATACTAATTTACGTATCAACAAAATGTAAAGCTTGTAGCTAGATCGAACATTTTAGTGACTTGAGACATGAGCTTTGGCAGTTCCAGTAAATTAATATAATGCATTTAATACATGAGTTACCAAACAAACAAATGACGACAGTTACACGTAATATATACAGAATAATAAGTCTATGTACATAACTTAAAGTTAGACAATACAAGACAGATAGATAGCGAAGATGGGAGTAAAAGAGAGAGAGAATGAGAGAGAGAGAGAGAGAGAGAGAGAGAGAGAAAATGTAGCAAAAATTTGCTACATTTTGCCTCATGTAGCAAAATCACAGACCTTTTGAGAGCCAACAACGAAATCAAACCTTAAACATTAAAGCTTGCTAAAGCTTATACTTGCATAGTTCGTTTGTGTGTTGCCACGGGACCAGGGTGCGTGTGTCCTCGGAGCAGGGCGCGTGCTCTCGTGTTTCCAAAGCGCTCTGGTCGCGGGAGATTTGAAGGTCTTTTGAAAGTGAAGTTGCCGAGGGAATAATTCAGGCTAAGTTCGTTTCACTCTTAGGTGGAAGCGAACAAAGGAGAATTTGAAAACAAAACAAAAGACTAAGATAAAGAAAATAAAAGAAGACAGAGGCAACTCCAAAGGAGTCAGGACCGGAGACCTCTCACATCATGACGAAGCCGGGATGAAGGGCGGAAGAAGAAAGAGAAAGAAACTAACCGGGTTTGGCTCTTTAAAGAATCTATGGTTCACGGCTTCTTTTGCGCGAGTGGCCAATCACCTTCAGTGATTTGGAAGCGGGAGAGTTTCTTTGTCTTGTCGAGAAGACCCCCCTGCTGCATATGGGCCTTTCACACAGGACGCGGTATGCGCGGTGCTGCGCTATAAAACCCATTCATTTCAATGGCTTGCGCCGCGCAAGGACGTTTTGTTTCTGAATGAAGCGCAGCGGTGCGCATCATTGGCGTGCTCACGCGCACGCCGCGGTCAAAGTTCAAAATAGTTCAACTTTTGCCCGCTGCGCTCTGTGACGATTACCAGCGTGGCCAATAGAATCGGGGGATCCAAACAAGCACGTAAATCAAAATGGATGAAAGTAAATTATATTAAGACATCGTATGCACGGAAATCAAAATGGATGAACGGCTAGTACTGTGTGTGTCAGAATTTCCATCGTCAGGAAAGCTGTGTCATGGAGACATATCTCCATTCAAGTTGGCATGTCAGGTGTGTAAATCAGGTAGCTTGTTGTAGATATGCAATATGGGCGATCACCTGGTGATCTGTCTATACGGTATTTATAACTGTTATACATATCATAACTGTTATACATAGGCTAGAACGTATGCACGGGCAGTATGTGTTAAAAGCCTTTTTTCCTCCTGAACTGTAAAGTGAATTATATTAAGACATCGTATGGTATGAACGATCGTCTCATAGTCAAGTCAAGTATATTTGTATAGCGCTTTTCACAATACAGATTGTATCAAAGCAGCTGCCTAAAATAAAATAATACAACAAGGTTTGTTTCTAGTGGAATTTATTGATTGATAAAATTAAATACAGACAGATTTACATTAAAAAAAATTACATTTACATTAAAAATAATTGTTGGTAGGCAATGTGTGTAAACAGTTTTTTAATAGTTTTTTAATGTGTCCCCCATGAATGAACTCTACACCAGTTAAATTACGTGGAGTAGAGGTATAGTTTTCAAATGTGTCATTAAAAAAGATGAAATCCTTTCTCAAATTAGAGGATGAGTGTAAAAAGAGATGGAAAAATCTCAGGGACAGGTTTATAAAGGAAAGAAAGGCTATGAGGAAGAAGAAGAGTGGTGCAGGGGGCAGAACAGAAGACCACATGGAGGTATTTCTCCATAATGAGTTTTTTGGAGCCTCATGTGAAAGAGAGGGCCACTTCATCTAATATGACCCAATCCCTAGAAGAGAGATTGACCTGCTCCCAGGTTACCGCATCACCCCTGGCTCCTCAGTCATCACCACCTGGTACCTCACCACCTGGCACCCCAACACCTGGTGACCTAACTGAAACCTTGACCCTTTACCTGACTGGTGTATCTCCCAGTACCCTGTCTACCCCTGCAGTTATGGCTGTTGAGTCTTCTGAGACTCTGTCTGACCCTCCTGATGTGTCCTGGGGGCCACCATCTACCTCGGCACCTCATGCATCACATGTGCCTGCAGCACCCAGCACTCCACGGGCTACGCCAGCACCACAGGGATCGACGAGGAACAAAAAAAGGAAGGGGCAGAATGATGAATTCGAGAACCAGCTGATGAATGTTCTCAATCAGTCTGCAGATGAGGAGGAGCTTTTTCTGTTGAGTCTGGCACCACGTCTCAGAAACCTGTCACTTGAAAAAAGGATTGAAGTTAAAATAGAGTTCCTCACTACTTTACATAGGGCTGACTTTTCCTGAGAGATAAATTATCGATTATATATACTATAATATCTGAATCAAAAACAAGAATCATAAAGTCAGCTCTTTTTTTAGAATAAAGCATTTATTCAAACATGAAACCTGAAACTAAGAAACAAATCATATATATAAATATGTTTCAGATTTAACGTTTGAATAAATGTTATATTCTAAAAGAGCTGACTTTATGATTCTTGTTTTGATTCAGATATTATATATAGAAAATTTGTTCCTTAATTTCATGTTTAATGTTTTGAATAAATGTCTTTTATTCTAAAAAAATAGCTGAGTTCCTGATTTTTGTTTTATTCAGATGTTATTTATATAAAATGTGTTCCTTAGTTTCAGATTTAATGTTTTGAATAAATGTTATATTCTAAAAAAGAGCTGACTATGATTCTTGTTTTGATTCAGATATTGCAGTTTAAAAATAAGTGAGTGGCTCTTAAAAGAGCCTTTGTTTTATGTTGATGGGATGCAAAGACGACAGGTGAGCATATCAGCAGTCTAGGTTGTGTTGCCAGGGCACTTCACCAGCGGCAGAGGAAAAGTAGCTGTTGAAGGACTCTCGTACAGCTAACTTGGGTGGAGTTGTTGGTGCCTACTCTCCTTCCACGTGTAAGTGCAGGGATGTGATGTTCATCTACTGGGACTTCTACTGTGGAGTTCCACCTCTGGAAGTTATGAAGGACCACTGTTGCTTTCACAATTGCATCCACATTTGCAGAGCTCACTCCAATCACCCGGTGGTAGATTCTCCATTGTGCAGCAAGAATCCCAAAGGCATTCTCAACTACTCTTCTGGCTCGTGAAAGGCGGTAGTTAAAGATCCTCTTTGGTTGGGAGAGGTTTCTTCCAGGATAGGGCCTCAGCACATTCCTCCTAGAGTTTAATGTTACAAAAGCTTTCTATTTCAGATAAATGCTGTTCTTTTGAACTTTCTATTCATCAAAGAATTCTGAAATAAAAATGTAAATAACGGTTTTCAACAGTGATAATAATCATAAATGTTTCAACCATCAGTTTTGTGAATTAATATACCACTAATATATATATATATATATATATATGTGTAATCAATATAACTTACCTAAGGGGAAAAGCCTCATCACCCACAAAGAAATGAGGCATGGGCCCCAGGTGATCAGCGCCTGGGAGAGGAGCATCTTCTGGGAGATGGAGCTTATCTTCCCGTAGTGCTTGTCCAAAAGCAGAGGGCAGCAAGGGTCCCTCCGTCACTGTTCCGACCAAAAGCTCCAACATCCACTACCCTAAAAAGATACCTTGCATCCACAACCGCCAGAAGTACAATAGAATATGTACCCTTGTAGTTGAAGTACTGGGAGCCTGAATTATGTGGTGCCTGGATTACCACATGCTTCCCATCTATTGCACCCACACAGTTGGGGAAGTTCCACCTCTCCTTGAATCCAGTGGCGATCTCCCTGCCAATCAGCAGTCTTCGGTAGAGGCAGAAACTCATCAACCAGGCTATTCCAAATGGCCTTGGACACCTCTGGCACAATGCCTGCCCTCCAGCAAAAACCTGGAGATGCCCACTCTGTAACTAGAGGCAATGGTGGTGTAGGAATCACCATTTGCCAGGTATCTAAAATTAATGACATTGTAATGTTCATTCAAATAACTATCAGTACAATTTAAAACAGCAAAAACCTTTAACCACCTCCAATTAAGAAACTGGTGTAATTAATTATTTTTTATTTTAATATAAATCACCCACCTCAGACAAATTGCCAGACGTTCTGTTGGAGAAACTGGCTCTCTGTAGCTTGTGTGGATCCTTGAGATTCTAGGTCCCAGCAATCAGTCGAACTGTTCCCTACTGAGGCGAAAGTACACCTGGAACCGGTCACTGTGGAAACGGAGCTCCTTTGCCAGCCTGAATTCACCAAGTTGTTCTCTGGACCTGAGGGTTTCATGCACCCACAGCCTGTTCTTCCTTGCTTCTCTTTTAATTCTCATCAGTAGGACTAGCGCTATCGCTCGCTTCTTACAACGGGACAGATACATGTTTGCTGCTGACCGAAAGGAGGAACAACAGACAATAGAGCTCCCCGCTAAAAAAATTTAAAACTCCGCCTACGCCATAGCGCAGGGCAAATCGCGTTGTATCTGAAGGGCAACGCTGAACCCAGCGGCAAGCGCCGCGCATACCGCGTCCTGTGTGAAAGGCCCATAAGACAGAGCTTTGGAATTTGTAATTTCTACGACTGAAAAAGATTCATATCATTGCAGTCTATTATCGAGATTCAACTCCGTTAGGTCTCAAGATTTAAATTGATATCAAACACGTCATATGAAAGCTTATAGGAAGACTGTTGCATAAGAAATACATATTAGAAGCATTTAGAGTTTGATTAATACTAATATTGTAAACAATCCCAAACCTGTCCTGACACATAAATGGCAACACAGAAAAGTATCATATACATTTGGTAATGTCTTAAATATGATTCATTTGGAGACACGTTTTGGTGTGTGTGTGTTTCTTCGTGTGAGGAGTGTCTTTGTCTTTAGGGTCTAGATTGTGGGTGTCATGTTACGTGTGTGCGTTGAACTGATGTAATCATATCAGTGGACAATGTCAGCTTGTGTCCTGAATTGTGCTTTCGTGGGTCACATGACGTAAAACAGGGTACTCTTTGGAAGCTTCAGAGAAAAGGCTGTGTTCTGAGTGTTATTCATTAACTTAATCAAGTGGCCAATATCCTGTGCTTCAAGTCCCTTCTTAGTCTCTTTGGGGAGCCACAAAGACCTCTTGTCTTTTCAGACAATGAAGGATGTGTTTGATTCACCAATTTGAAAAGCAGCTGACCAGATGTCATCGTCATTGTTGCTACAGTGTTTAATAGTTAACAAAACTATTTAAAAAAAATTCTTTACTTGAAATAAATATTAACTGACATAAAATAAAATGTTTAGTTAAAAAAAAAGTTTATTTTCATTAGGCCTAACCTGATTTAACAAACTAAAACTGCGAAACAAATGAATAAAAACTATACAGACATTTAAAAAAATAACAAGCAGGGTCCCCGCGGATCCTTAAAAAGTATTAAAAAGTCTTAAATTCGATATTTAAAATTTAAGGCCTTAAAAAGTCTTAAAGTCTTATTTTTACTTGTGAAAAGTCTTATTTTTACCTATGAAAGGTCTTAAATTTTAGATGACACTTGACGACGTATCTAAATGCTTTCCAAATGAAAACTCTATAATTAGCGTAGGCTACGTATTATTTTTATTATTCTATCTTTGTGGATTTGCTTGTTCACGTGACAATTCGCGTCATTTACGGCAGCGTATTATCCTGCGTCTGTCTCCTGCACGCGAGAGGAGAGGATAAGGGAACGAGTAAATGTCAGTTCAATAGTAAGTTCATTCTTTGTGCTTAGGATTTTCTATGAACTATGATGATATTGTAATCATTGTTTTAACTACGTACGTACGTACGAGGCGAGGCACCGCGAGTTCGAGCTGACATCGCGTTTGTCTCTCATGCTTGCTTTCACTGCGTGATGTGTCAGTGCAGTTATTATGTCCCCAAATGAGTTTTTGTCTTATTATATTTATATCATGTTATGTTGTTATATTAGAATATCACGAGCAAGAGTGCCGTTTTCCTGTGCACAATTGCAAATGTGCTATTTATTTTATACAACAGTTAAATTAACAATGTGTGTTACTTTTTATATTGTCAATATTGTTTGTTTCCCCCTTTATTTTGCCGACGAGAATTTCATAATGAAACTGTAGTCCAACAGACAGCGATTCTATTTTAAAAACTGAAATCCGCGTTTTGAACGAATCATTTGATTCAATGAATGAATCGGCCCGTTTGAACAAATCGGTTGAATAAATCTCCAACAACTCGCTTATTAAGACAGTGACTTACTGCCACCTACTGGCGGATTTAGTTGCATATTTAAAGTACCCTTTAATTAAAATGTTAAAATTATAAATAATTTCATATTTAAATATTGAATAGCTTTATTTATGCAATTGCAAATTAAGTGTAAATATAGTAATGCCAGTTCGGATGCCGCTTCTGTGTCACCTCTGCACTGCAAGGATGATTTTGGTACGGTCTTATTCTAATAGAATTGAATTTGAATGTTAGAATTTGACATAAAAGGTGATGCATACCTCTAAATACGTTTAGAAATAATTTCCATATTTAGGTGAAAATGCCCCTGGAAATCTATTTATGGTGGCAAATATTGCCCCTTAATAATTTTTTTTATTTCAGTCACTACTGTGAACTGACCACTGCATAGATAGAATATGTTAAATATGAATATCTTTGTGAGTCTGCTGTCAACAACAGGCCTAAACCAGCCATGGTACCAGTACAAAATCAGTAAAATATCATTGAATTATTATCAACAAAACTTTGAAAATATCGAGATATATTTTTGTTAATATTGCAAACCCCTAATGTACGGTATTAATTTTGATTTCTTCAGGTCTTAAAAAGGTCTTAAAAAGCCTTAAATTTGACTTTAAAAAATGTGCAGATACCCTGACAAGAACTAAGAACTCCCAAAACAGGGTCAGGAACAGAAAGGGGGGAAGTGACCTGGCAATATTACGAAGATATGCATGAGGTGTTGGGTGTCAGTGCAGTGCAGTGTATAAAAATATTTATTGAAAACAGACACACTGTATTACACATCACTGTATGACACAGATAAGAACATCTGCATTCATATCCAACACCAAAGTGAACAAAAGTATAAAATATATAAATGCATATGATACTGTTGTCATGTTCATGGGGCTTGCACATTGCCTGAAACTAGGATAGCCAGTCTGTTTCGTGTGTCATTCTCAGAGGACTTAAAATGTCTTCATCTGGAACCAGTGTGTCACCATTGTCCATACACACATTGTGCAAAAAGGCACATGAAGCAATTACCTGGGGTGCAAACGTGGGCTTCACCTCCAAAGCTCTGAAAAGTGTTGACCTCCACCTGGTCTTCATTATGCCGAATGCCCTTTCTATTATGCTGCGCCCTCTTGACTGATAGTAATTAAATCGTTGCTGTACTTTTCCATGCACTGGTTCCTAGAATGGGGTGATGAGGCAAATCGGCGTTTCCAAACAAGGATACCCACCATCACCCAGAAGGATGTAACCCGTTTGTGGATACCGTCTTGCGGTATAAAAACTACTGTTTTTCATTATGCGCGTGTCATGGACAGACCACGGGTACCCCACATAAATGTCCAGAAACCTGCCATTCGAGTCACATATTGCCTGCATGTTGACTGAGTAAAATCCTTTATCATTTAAATAATCTAATCTGTGACGCTGTGGTGGTTTTATCCGTATGTGGCTGCCATCGATTGCTCCAACCACATTATGGAATGCAGGGGTTCCTGAAATGTTGATGAATCCCTGACCAACTGCAGGCAGGTCCACTGATAAGAGAGTCCATGTGCCAGCCAATAGGTGTATATAAGTACCTCAAAAATCCTGCCTCAGCTCAGTTTCAACATTGAACCACATCCGCAGTATAGGCATGTTGGCGTTTATGGCACCAGTATCTTGTTGGAGTACCAGTCTGGAAAAGAAAACCATTTCACACCATTAATGGGCTGAGTGTTTTTTTTAACGAAATTAAGTAATAGACAAGGATGTATTCAATTGATCAAAAGTGACAGTATAGACATTTGTTAACGTTACAAAAGCTTTCTATTTCAGAAAACTCTGAAACTTTCTATTCATCAAAGAATCATGAAAAAAAAAGTTTTCTACATTGATAATAATCAGAAATGTTTATTGAGCCGTAATCAGCGTATTATTCCCTCAGGTAGGTTACATGTTTTCTTGCGTGGCTGGATGTTGGATTCAATAATCACGTTGTTTGCATTCGCCTAAACTGATTTGCCGAAATCAAAATGCTGTCAATTGAAAGGGATTTGCCATTAGCGCGAGTCCCACTCGGAACGTTTTTTTAAAAACGGCAGTTTGCAAATCAAACAATAATTTGTCCCAAAATAATGATATATTATTATTGATAGGATGATAACAGGTGTCGTGATCATTCTCAAGTGTTGTGATCAGCACTGCTGCTGTAACAGTGATTAACTTAGATCATTGCAGTCAAAAAACAGGACAAGGGAGATCACGTACGGGACAAATAAATTATGCCCAAAATACAGGACATTTGCCAACACCCCCCTTCCCTAAGAACAAAGCACATAACGTTAGCAGGGCTGAACTGGGACAAAAAAAAAAAAAAACAACGTTAGCTAACAGCTCAGCTGATTGTGTTGGTTAGTTTGGTAAATGTTGTTTGTTACCAATCCATACATACCATAAGTGGATCCACCAGCATTCGTAGGCGTCGTAGACCTCTTCTCCTCCCTTGATTTCTGCGATTTGTTGTAGACAATCGCAAAAAAATCTAATACCCACGCAATCGACATAAACACACTTGCAGAAGGCATCTTGGAAGTTTGTGATCAACACTTGTCACCCCTGGTGACACCGACGCCAGTTAGTGACGATTAGGTCTCACTGACGATTTAGGTCTCACTGTGTTGCATCTGGGTTTTTTAGCCCGAGAACTAAAGAGGTCCACGCAGACCATGTTAAAATAGCTTATGAGAACACCAAACAGTGTTTTGGAGTTAAACGAGAGTGTGTTTTTACCAAAAATCGGACTCATTTTCATGTTGTCTCTGGGTTTCCCCCTGACGTTGCTCACAACATATTTGAGGGTGTTGTGCCGGTTGAGCTGGCTTACTGCTTGGCATTACTGATATCAAAGAAATGTTTTACACTTGATGACCTAAATAAAGCTATATTGTCATTCCCCTATAAATAGTCAGACAAAACAAATAAGCCACATGTTGTACCAAAGAGTTTCTCAGGTCGGAAGACTATTGGAGGCAATGCCCATGAAAATTGGAGCTTGCTGAGTTTGCTCCCATTTCTGATTGGATATTGTGTGCCAGAAAATGAACCAGCATGGCTTGTATTGATGGATTTAAAAGATATTGTTGAGCTAGTAGTTGCTCCTGTGCATAATGATGAATCCATCTCATACCTTGAAAGTAAAATAGTTGAACATAGACAGAGGTACTTAGAGCTATTCCCGGATGTAAGACTTCTACCAAAACACAACTATCTTGAACACTACCCTCAGATGTTAAGGTATTTTGGCCCTCTAACGGCTGTCTGGACAATGCGATTTGAAGCCAAGCATGGTTTCTTTAAGAAGATTGTGAAACACACCAGATGCTTTAAGAATGTACCTTTGACTTTGGCTTCAAAACATCAGCTGATGATCGCTTTCCACATCAACTCCCCATTCTATGGTAAATCTAGCTTAGATGTACCGTATTTTCCGGACTATAAGTCGCTCCGGAGTATAAGTTGCATCGGTCAAAAAATGCGTCATGAAGAGGAAAAAAACATATATAAGTCGCACTGGACTATAAGTTGCATTTATTTAGAAATGGAAGCTTTAGCGTAAGTTCTGCTGGTAAGACTCAATTGTTACGTCATTGATTATCTTCTCATCTATCCAATCACGTGTTAATACTAGAAGTATAAAAGAACCGTACTTACACTTGTCTGAGTTCGCAGATGCTGACGCTTCACTCACCTCCATCCACCCCTCCACCACCAAGACGATTCTTCCCTCCAGCAAGAGATGGGTTCCTCAGTCCATCCCTCCTATCACCATAGGATTTCCCCTTCAACCTCCCCACCACCACCAGGATGGTCCCTTCCAATACCGCATCGGGGGTCGGCTACGCCCCCGCCATCTTCAGGCGGGAAATGCTGAATCCGTACCCTCGGATTGCGAGTTACGGATGGGGCCTACGCCAAAGAACTTATTGCATGTGGCTTGCTGGGCCGTTAATAAATGTACAATTGTCGAGTATCTATTCTCCCGAGTCTTTCTGGTAGAAATGTATTTCACAAAATCCAAGACCAAGGCAAGTTATTCAGCTACACAATAGCACACAGAACAACAGGCTGAATAGGTGTCCGGCATGTTAACGTAACACAGGGTTTCCCGCAGCACTTTGGAACTAAGCAACACACGCCTGCCGCCTTAACTACGTCGTCAACAAAATGTATATGAGCGATATCCGCCGTGTTACTCTGTCCTGTTTAGAGCTTAGATTCTCTGCCCGAGCCCGATATTTCCCGCCGCTATACTCGGGCCGAGAGACGTGCGGCGTCGGACTAGATGTGATGGCCGAGTGCGAGCGGTAGCCTAATGCACTCACTATGTGTTTATTCACATACTACGGGCTGTGGGAGAATAAAACGATTAAATAGAAATATGAATAAAACATATAAAACTAATAAATTGTTATTCACATGTTGCAGAAAAGCAACAAGAACAACTAAAACAAAATAGAAACGATTTACAGGCCAGAGTTTCTATTTGTAACATGTTTGCAAGCGTTGAGCGATGTAGCCAATCACAGACATATGTGTTGATTTCTGGACCGCAATGGCCAATCAGAAGCATTTAAGATGGAATCCCCTCACGGCTCAAAACTGACTTTTTGTTCAGTGCTGAATTCTGCACGCTGGCAAATCCTCGGATTATAAAAGATATTATGAAAGATTTGTTATGCAGTCACCTTCATTGATAATAACATAGATCTATGAGATCGCGATGAACTCATGTCAGCTTTTTAAGAATTATTAAGAGAGCGCGCATTTGCGCGCATTCATGTCAAACCACACACGCAGCCTGCTTGCTTTATGTTAAATTAACAGTGGATTGTGAATGTTAACGCTTTAATAACATAATTTATCAGGAGCATTTATGTGTATGGCGACACGTAGGCTAACACAAAGTTAAGTTACACAAAGTTATCCGCTGATTGTTTAAGGTCTATGTGCGATGCAAGGCGCTGCTGCCGCGAGGTTAGAAAGCTCCTGGCTGTTCTATAAAGGTGACTGATCCAATGCAGCAAAGATATTTAACGACTAAAGTCCGTAGTATAGCCTATTGGCTCTGTTGTATACCCATAATTCCGATCGGCACACATTGACAAAAATAAATAAATATTTTCATAGAGTAAAGTCTTCTCTACGAAATGCAATGCAAGAGATCGCACGGGCGCCTCAGCGGTGTCTGCTATATTTGCTTATTGTTTATTAATTCCAGGCAATTGGTTGATGAAACATTGATTAAAATTAAGATACAATTTATACAAAACAAAATTCGATTTAAAGAAAGGCTTTTTACAAAACAAATCTTAATAAAGTGGTCAAAATAATCTCTGACCCATCTTATAATCCTACTCATGCTGTTCACTTTTCATATGCCGGTAATCAACATGGATTACATTAAAATAACATTATATTATGTAAACATAAATATGGAATATAATTTAATTACTGCCTGATGAAAATTTGACTATTTCAACTGCTATTTAAAGCGGTTTATTTATATACCGGGGGAATTTCTTGCTTTTCAACCACGTAAGAAAAAAATCCATACCAGCCCTAGTAGATGGTAGTGTTTTCTCTTGGTTCATCTCAGTCAGTATGAGTTAATTTTGATATATAAGTCGCATCTGACTAAGTCGCAGGACCAGCAAAACTATGAAAAAAAGTGTGACTTATAGTCCGGAAAATACGGTACCTAATGTGTCCACAGTCCCAGTTGATGTGCTGAAAGAGGAAGTGGCTTGGGCTATTAAGTCTAAATACCCTAACACATGTGAAGTGCATCTTGCAAAGAATGCAAAAATGTGTGGCATAACCTACAGCAAAGGCATGGTAGTTGCTCATGGATCAGCAGGTGGCTTAGCTGAGTTTGCTGAAATTATTCAGATGTGTATCATCAATAAGAACTTGCTCTTCATTGTGAAAGTGCTGTTGGGGTGGTACAATGAACACTATAGAGCCTTTGAAGTTAACCTGTCGCCTATTCTACAACTACAAGGGGACATTCTCTATTGTCCTTTGGGCAGTTGTAGATGCCAGATACTGTTTCCGCATCATAGATGTTGGCAGTTATGGAAAGACCAGTGATGGTGGGACTCTGGCTAATTGTCCCTTTGGTAATGCTCTTCGCCCTGTCACCCTTGGCTTACCGGAGGACACGCTGCTGCCAGGAGCAGAGTACCTGGGGCCCCCAGCCTTACGTCTTTGTGGCAGATGAAGCCTTCCCTTTCCATAGAGACCTCATGAGACCCTTCCCAGGTACCACCCTTCCCAGTGGACACAGGGTGTTTAACTACAGGCTTTCGCGGGCAAGACTAACTGTGCAGAATGCGTTTGGTATACTCACAGCACAGTGGCGAATGTACCGGCGGGTTATTGGCATCAGTCCTTCCAATGCAGAAACCTGTGTAAAGGCCACCTGTGTTCTACACAACTTCCTGGGGAGGAGAACGAGGTCGATTTCCTATGTTGGTGACAAAGAAGCCTCTGGACTGCACAACATCAGCCAAGTAGGGAGCAACAATGCTGCACGGGAAGCAATGGGTGTGAGGGAGACACTAGTAAACTATTTCAGTGCTGAGGGTGCAGTTCCTTGGCAGCCACAGGCTTAAAAAAAATCTTCACAGAACCAAACCAAAGGCTATTTTAAGAGCCACCCACATTTGAATAAAAGACCAATTTTTTTCATGTGTCATTTCTTATGCTAACACATCTTCCCCAAATGCATAAAGTGTAGATATTAAATCCTGTCCTATAGTCAATGCAGTATTGTAAACACTCAATAATAGGCTATAAACTGTAATATGTACTAAATTGTTTTATATTGCAAATCATAAGGGTAAATGTAGTAAATTACTCATTTTAAATGTAAATAATTATATTTTTTCAGCAAATTATCTACTTAATCACAAAAAGGAACAGATTGAAAACTGAAGCAAATGTATGTGTTTATTTATCAAAACTGATCTTAGATGTTATCAGAGATGATTCTCAAAACCAAACAGATGTTTTTTTTCTCTCTCTCTCTCGAGGCACAAGCTATAGGCTCCGCTCTCCTCCTCAAACATATATACCGGTACATTAATTTTTTTGATTAATAATACTTCACAGTTATGTTCTTTTAACAGGGACAACAAAAAGTGTAAACAATATGAACACACTGGACAAGGTAAATAAGCTTACTAACACCCCTCATGGCCTTGTCAGCTGTACCCGCTCTCCTCCTCCTCATGACTACACTGGGCCTCATAAACTAATTTGTGTAGCCTATTTCAAATTTCAGCCTCTCTTTTCTTCCTGGTTTTAGCGGTTTAATTTGGGGCAACAAGCTTCAAATGAGTAGTTCATCTGGGTCTTCTGACGGTACACATTGTGGCCTTGATGATGCCTCTGCCCTGTGTAATGCAGCCATGAGTTGTTTCTCGAATACCATCATTGCACCCTTGTGTCTTTTCGAGCGCTCTCCTTCTTTCTACGTGTGCCTGGCTAAATGCTGGGGCTGCCTGCTCTTGGTCTCCCTGGTTGAACGCTGGACCTTCCTGGCTGAATGCTGGACCTTCCTGGCTGAACGCTGGACCTTCCTGGCTGAACGCTGGACCTTCCTGGCTGAACGCTGGACCTTCCTGGATGCTCAGTACTAACTGGCTGACTTGCTTTGCCTTCCAGTTTGATGTGTCTGTTCAGTTGCCATCATGGGCTCCCTAACCCTTTCCAGCATGTTCCCACTGCTGGGTCTAGCCTCCATGAAAGGGTTGAGAAAGCCCATGATGGCACTGTACTTCCACGGTTTATGACCCTCTGCTGCTGATCCACTTCTCTTTTGGTCTTTTGTTTTATTAACCTCCCTCCTATATGCGTCACGGAGGTTCTTCCACTTTTTTCTACACTCCTCCACTAAAAATACAAAACACAAACATACACATCACACACACATTATCATTATGTATAATGATAGCTGCATCATAATTATATATATAGACTATATAATCTTTTTATACACTTGTTATGACCCTAGCTCAAGGGAGGCAACATAGAGGAGTCACAAACGATGATTATGACCAGGGGTGCACATAACTGGTACGCAGGTACGCATGCGCGACAAAAATCAGGAATGCGTAATGCCACTTGCGTTACTACGCGCCTTTGCGTACTGTCGCCAAAATGCAACCTAGGCAGCGTTAATTAAATTTTTTCACAGATGAAAACGAGACGATAACTAAATAAAAACCTTGTTTTAAATGACGACCACTATGACGAATAAAAACTAGACGGAAATGTAAGGGAGGGACGATTGGGGAAGTGATCCAGTCAGAACTGATTTGCGTTTGTGGAAGATGCGCACATTTGAATTGTAACGTGCTGATCTACCGAGTCGGCATGCGCTTCATGCATGTCTCAAATCGTTAAAAAATGTAAACGTCTGGGAGAAAGAGAAGAGCAGACATATGGATAGATCTGAATAAGAGTGACGACGCGAAAGACAGCTTTATTCTGTATGTTTTTCTGTGCGAACACACACACACACACACACGACCCGAAGCGTGCAGCCCCGCACATAGACGCTGCGCGCAAGGACTGAATCGAGCTCTCTTTCGCGTCTGAATGGACAAATACACACAACATTATGTCTAAATGTCCGTTTTGGAGAGTATTCACGTAAACACAGTCGGTTATGTCTTTACAGAACGTACCGTGCATCAGTGCAATTGGATCTGCACACTCTTAAAGTGACAGTGCGTAATAAACCTAATGCCTTCTGTACACTTAATATTGATCAAACAACAAAATAAAAAGAGAAAATTCACTGCTCTTTAATATCTTTAATAAGGATTAATTATATTTAATTTATACAAATACATATATCTGAACAATCAAATAACACTTCAAATAAAAAAAAAATCTATCATTTTAGGTCGTTCTTTTCACGCTGATGTAAATTTAAGTGTTCGTTTATTTTTATTTTATAAGTTTGGTTTTAGTTAGTTATTTTATGCTATAAAAATGGAAATGTGACGTCATGATTGACAGCTGTGGCCACGCTACATATGGGGTGAGTACCAAACACCATCTCCTGGTCCTCACCTGAGTAACTCACTGAAAAAGTTATGTGCACCCCTGATTATGACCAAAATAAGGTTTATTGCAAACAGGGTTAAACAAACAAGGGACAATGGTGGCTGCTGCTAACAATGCCACTGCTCCAGTCTGCCGTTGGTGGGAGAGAGAGAGTGGGTGGAGCTAGACAAGGGTTTTTAAATGCTGGCCAGCAGACCCAGGTAATTAGGGAAATTATGGGAGGAGCTTCCAGGATACCTGCAAAACAGGGTACAGAATAACTTTGGACATAACAACACTGTACTGCACACACGTGTGGGTTCACTTTTACATATGATGTTTTATAAACAAAGTTTGGGAGGAGCACGATCAGATAACCAATCCAAATTACTTGTCATCAAACAATTACGTCTACCCTAATCAGCATGACAAGAAGCATATATATCCATTCTGTCAACTCACCTAACATTCCTTGACAGTTTTCCAGCATCCCTCCACCACCCCGACGACTCACCCTTGGCTCTCTTTTACAGCCAGGAATACGGGGGGAGTACTCTGGGTTCGGGCCGAATACCAAGCCCGGAGCCCTGTCCTCGGACAGCACGCCAAATATGCATACCATTTATTCCTTCTGACTTATTTGTAAGTGTGAACTCGTGAAATGCATGTAATTGTACACACTCATTATTTGAATAAATTCGTAAATTTCATAAATTATAATTAAATAGTACTGTTTTTATTACTAGTGTTTTGCAGAACACTGTAAGTTATTAGAATACACACACACTGTACTGTAATAGGTAGACCATATTGCATGCAGTTTAGTCAAAACTTACGTGATATCCCCACAATCCCAGACACGTTTTTCCATGCTTAATTTTTTTTAAATGTGTCTCTGTATGTACACAGAGACATATCGTAAAGTACAGGGAAATTGCTAACAGCTAAAATCAACTTCTCCTCCATCTTGAAACGACACAGCAGTAGCAGTACAGCAGACGGATCACGTGCACACTACTGACTTCACTCCTATTGGTTGTCGCCCGCGAAAATCGCTTCTCATTTGCATAAAGTTTAAATTTCTCAACTTTTATGTCTCGCGTCGCTTGACACGCCCACATTCTGTCGCCAACAGTCACTGTCGCTCGTGTCGCTGGAAGTCGCCAGCGCTCCATTGAAATTAATGGGATCATGTCGCTTTGTTGCTGGCGGTGTGAACAGGGCTTCACTCTGCATAAGTTGCTTACTTCATATGGAAACACAAGGTGGATGGTTTCGTCATTGTACCTGTTGTTTTTGGAAGCTTCTTATAAAAGGTTACTGTGGTGGACATTTTGCACAGGGATATTTATGTGACTGATTCAGAGGACAGTATTGACATATGTTGGGACTCAATATGGGCTAACCTCAAACATGTCTCTAAAAATCCTAATCATCAATTTATTCATTTCAAGATGATTCATAGGATGTATCTCACTTGCAGGAAGCGTCATTTAGGCTGCATTTACACTGCAGGTCTTGATGCCACATTCCGATTTGCTGACTATATCCGATTTTTTTGACGACCCGCTTACATCATCTTTTAAAAGTGACCCGTATCCGATATTTGCATTTACACTATACACTGCCGAAACAACCCAATGTAGACGTTCTGACCCGGTAAATTAATTAAAACGATATGTCAAGTAATAAAAATAACATTCTGGTCGCAGGTGGATATGATAAATCATTATTAACGAAAATATGAACTACATTTTCTAAAATATGAGCATGTTCCATTCCAGTTTAAGTTTCAAGGGGGTAAAGCCTGTTTATGCCATTAATTAAATGAAATTCTGTCAAATAAATTTAGTATTAAAGGTCCCATGACATGGGGTTATTATATTATTTTATAATGTTTCCTGGGTTGCCCTTATAATGTTAGTATGTTTTTTAGATAAAAAATAGTCATAATTTAGAAACAAAAGGCATTTTTCCTAGCCCAGTTTTAGCCTCTGATTTGAACGCTCTGTTTGAAGGGGCGTGTCTGTGTGAGACTTCGGTGTAACCGGCCACTGCTGTGATTGGCTGACATGCTTGCATATGAAATAGCTACTTTACATGTGAAACTCTCTCGAATACTTTTACTACAGTTATTATACGTTTTTACTATTACAGCTATCGGGATTAACAAATCGTCTGAAGTTTTTAAAGTATTTAGATCTATTCCCATCACATAAAATGTTGCCGTGATGAGCATTGCGCAGATAAGTCTGTTGTTGATCGCGAGAATGAAGATCTTATCATTGCAACGCAGTTTCTGCACTCTCTCTGCTTTCCCCAATGCAAACACGATGATGTAAATACAGTAAGAGCTTCATGTGCAGTGTAACGTGCGTCATTGATTTCATAACGAGTTTGGCAAGTGTCCAGATAAACTTGATCGCGCTGTGTCCATGAGAAAATGAGCTAGAAGTAGAAACGCGTGCGCACGATTCCTACAAAGATTGTTCCTTGATCGCTTTCTGTTTATAAGTTAATTTATTCACAATTTAAATACGATTATTTTCATACTAAAAGAAACGATGTGAAGTTGATATTTTAGTCACTGGCTTGACTTACTGAGGCATAAACAGCAGTATTGAACGATTTGAGAGAAAGATTACCTGTCTGAACTTGAACAATTACACATCAGAAAGTGTTGCTTGGTAACGTTAGCTCGATCGATTTATTTTCAGATGTTCGTCGAGGCCAGCTCTGTATTATTGGCCCAAGGTGAGGAAACAGTTGACGGTGAAATGTATGCCGCAGACATGGAGTTGTGTCGGCGCATTTCCAGAGAAAATGAAATTAACTGTTAATCCACTGGTTCTTGCTTGGATGAAGGAACTAAAAAAAGGCTTCGGTGTTCATTTGTACATCCAATTATTGAGCCATTACTATGCTTCGCTCGCTCAAAAGCCATGATATCTCTCGTGGACAAACTAAAATCGCGCGCACGCGTTCCTGCTTCCTAGCTCATTTTCTCATGGGAAATATTCTCTGGGCGGTCAAAGCAGAGAAAGGGGAGGTAACATTTCCTCCGTATGACGTCATACGGAGGAGATTCAAGATCAGCCCGATTGAGCTTCCACTTTTTCAAAGGCAGAGAAAGATAGCAAAAGCTCGATTTACACCGATTGAAATTTCTAGAAATTTGGGGACCATATAAAGGCTAGGGGAACTCATATTAATGTTAAAAAACCTCAAAAAGTGAAAATTTCATGTCATGGGACCTTTAAATAAATGTTCATTTAAAAGCAGCGCTCATTCATCAGTGTATTATACCAGAGATGCACGCATCAACCGTCCCCGAGTCCGCCGTTGTGATGATAATCAATTTATCCTCACGCGTTACAACACATACATATAATAGTAACTTGACCAAAGGGTGCGGATAATTACATCAGAGAAAATTATTAGTGTGGGTCAGTGGCGGGTGGATAATTTGTTTTTGGCTGCGGATTCGGGTGACGTTGGAGCTCATCCGTACATCTCTAATTATCCAGTGTTTACTTTCCGTAATCACTTTCACCATTCCTGGGGCAAGTCTAAGCAGGATGGCGATATTGACAGAGCCTGCATGTCCCCGATTCTTTTTAGAGAGGTTATAGCCATAAGAAAAAACATCTTTAGGGTCAGAAGTTTATCAGACGCTGACTTTAGAGGTTCAAAAGGGGGTCTCAACCAGACCCTCTAGGACTATTGCTAAGTCCCACGAAGGTATCTTTGGTTCTTACAGGAGGCCTCAGTCATCTGGCCCCAATATTGAAGCGAGCGAGCAGAGGATGTCTCCCGAGTGGCACCCAGTCAACCAATGCGTGTGGTAAGCCAAAGAGCGACCACATAAACATTGAGAGTGGCGGGGCATGTACCTGTTGATAATTTTTCCTTCAGGAAATCCAGAACTGAAGCAATCTGGCAGTTGACCGGATCTGCATTATGTACAACACACCACCTTTCAAAGACACCCCATTTGTTGGCATAACTCTTTCTAGTGGAGGGGGTCCTAACACTTGGAATGGTCTCAATAACGGCAGGCGAAAGCCCAGTGTCCCTCAGTTGGTACCCATCAGGGGCCAAACATGAAGATTCCACAGGTTGGGCCTGGGATGGAATATCGTACCCTCCGCCTGAGAAGGTCCCTCCTCTCCGGAATCGCCCATGGCGAACCGTTGAGGAGAGAAATATCTCAAAGAACCATACTGAGCAGAGCCACTGGAGGAAACGCATACAGGCGCATTTTGGGCCATGTGTGCGCAATCACATCCAGACCCAGGGGGCTGGGTGACTCAGAGAGAAGAGGGGGACATTACGCTGTCCGCTGGGTGGCGAAGAGGTCTACCTCCGCTTCATAAAATCTGGTCCAGATCTGTTTTACTACATCTGGGTGGAATTTCCATTCCCCCATTGGTAATTTCTGTCCGGACAGTAAATTTGCTCCTACATTCAGATGCCCTGGAAATGTACACTGCCCTGAGTGACAGGAACTTTTCCTGGGCCCAGAGAAAATCTGCCTCACTATTCTGTACAGATTGTGTGAGCGTAGACTTCCCTGGTGATTTAAGTAAGAGGCTGCCACTGTGTTGTCCCCCCCGCACTAGGACATGACAGCCTCTCAAATGAGGGAGAAAGTATTTCAGGGCCAGAAATACATATCCCATCAACTTGAGGCAATTGATTTGCTAGTCAAGATGATGCCTCCCCAAATCCCTTGGGCTGGACGATCACTTAAGACCGCTACCCAGCCCGACAGGCAGGCGTCTGTCGTTAGCATTATGCGACGGGAAGACGCACCAAGAGTGGGACCCAAGGTGAGGAAAAGGGGTCTGAACCACGTAGAAAGGGAACGAAGCTACAGCGCGTAACCCTTACCATAAACATGGATTTTATAAAGTACACGAAGCGTTCAGCACGTGACTTACCATAAACATGGATTTTTAGAAAGGACACAAAGCACCCAACGTGTGCTCTTGCCTCTATTTGCCCTTGGGGAATTTGAGCCACAACTGAAGTGGTCTCATGTGCAAAAGGCCCAGAGGGATCACTGTGGACGCAGCTGCCATGAGACCTATCCTGACCTAGCCAGATGTTGCTTTAGGGTGTTTAAAAATGGTCTTGACAAGCGGGGGACAGTTGTGCCCCCGATGGTGACAGAGTCCCATTTAAACCCCAAGCACGTTGGAGAGTGAACGCTCTTCTTAGCGTTGCAACTCAACCCCATAGAGAGAAGCGTGGATCGATCTTGATGTCGAAAGCGCAAGCTCCTGAGACTGTGCCAGTATCAGTCAATCGTCTATGCAACATGGCTAGGTCGAATGGAAGGACCCGATATTGGTAGGCTTCGCCCCCAAAAGCAAACCTCGGGAACTTCCTGTGTTGTGGCAATATTTTTATGTGAAAATATGCGTCTTTAAGATCGACCGTGAAGATCCAATCGTGATGTTGAATTTGCAACACGATCTACTTGATACTTGAACTTGAGCGTTCTGACGGAACGGTTCAAGCCTCAAAGATCTAAAAACGGACGCAGTCCCCCATTTCTTTCTTGTTACAGCAGATGCGCTTACTTCTGTTTTATGGTAGTGGGAACACACCGTTAAAACGAGGAGGGCAACGTATTAGTTTTTACTGTCTTTAGGACACAAAAAGAGATACTCGGCAGTAGCTTTCACACTGCCAAAGTCTCTTTAAAGGGTACCAAATTGAATACTTCGAATTGGGGGAATGTTAAATGTTCTGTGTCCTGGGCGATAACAGGAAACAACAGAACCTTCAACATTTCGCTGGAAACCGCTACCCCCTGAATCACCAAAGGTGGCAGGGATGTAACAGTGGTTTCGTGAGCGTGTCAGGTAGGAGCTGATTGATGTATTTTACATGCCCTGTCCCAAAGGGGCACACCCCCACAGACCTGGGACAAAAAAACTCAGGATTTCTGACTCTGGTATACTGCTGAGCGCGACGAACCGGTCCCCAGTCCTTACGAGGGGGAACGCAACTCGCCACACTCTGCTTTTGAGCCCTCTTTTTTTAAAAATCAGATCAGCCTAGTACGCCTGAAACACTGCCATAGTGTGCAGAGCAGCACCACTCTGACCCCCACCAGCGTGGATGTCATTATACACGGCTTGGTGGGGAGTGCTGACTCCTTAAATGACGATGAGCCACAGAGAAGACATAGCCAGCGAGCGTCTCTTCGGACTGGCACATCATCGTATGAACATGCCTCCATGATAGTCTAATAAATTGACGTCAAGGGCACAAAGAATAAGGTTTTCCCCATGCACGAGTTAACGTCATGGAGATCCTCAAGGAGGACAGTCTAGCTGTAATCTGGCCACTGCACGAGTCACCAACTTGAGTAACCTCTCACACGCTTTATCATAACGAGAGAAGTGCTCGGAGTCTGTACTCTCAAAGTCCATCATAATTATTTAGATGGCTTTTTCAATATTTAATCCCTCAGATTTAAATGTGGCCAAAGAACAGCCAGACAATAAATTATTACAAGCATTTGATATATTGCATTGAATATCTGATTTCTCATCATCATTCAATTCATCAGCAATAAATACAGCCAAATATCAATCAGACACGGTCTGGATGACAGGCTGTATTTAAATCTTTCATAAGATCAGCCTGGTATGCCTGTAGTGTACAGCGCAGTACCAGCCTGACCCGCTGAAAATGCATGTGATAATACGATCCAAGGGGAGAGAAAGCCCGCGCTCGTCTCTCCAATCTGAGACAGCATCATATAATCGCGTGCCTTTGCACCCGCAATAGTCGAATTGGTCGACGTCGAGGGCACAAAGAAACGTCATGTATATATATATATTATATTTACATCTTTATTTATAATCTTTGAGTGTCTTTTTGTTGTGATCAGTGTAGTCTGGCCACTGCCCGAGCCGAAGAAGCGCCGAGGCACGCTTCGGTAGTCAGGCAAAAGGACATCGCGATCTGGACAGAGAGCAAGCGAAAAGGACGCACCTGTCTCTCGCTTCTCAGCCAGATCGACATGCGAGCCCCACAATCGCATTGTGGGTGCCACCCCTTTGAAATAAGCAAAGCGAACGCGAAGCACTTTAACTGTGAACATTCCACTGTGCTCGAATTCACCATGCTCAAACGCAAGGGCAGCATGCTCTTTCCCAAACAAACAAAGCAGTAAGCGTGTGTATCCAGTTCTGACATAGGACGAGAACATGGAGGGACACAGCGCTTACTCTGTTGACACATTTCTCTTTCTCTTTTTACTTTTTCTAAACTCCTTTTTAGATCGTAGAGAGATGAGAAAGAGAAAATCTGCACACTGTCAGTGATAAACTAAATAACTCCTAACAAAGATCTGTAGTAGATAGAGAGGAGATAAATGCTTGCACACCAAACACAGAGAGGTCTCTGAAGAAAAAAGACCTGACGATGCACCTGCGGCTCATCTAATTATAGCCTCGCGGCGCTGGTGCGCGCCGATGACGTCACCGACCGAGGCTATATTACTTCCGGTCGATTCCATCGACGTGTTTACACACTATATTCATAGCAGGTCACGATTAAGGACGTTCCCATTGCGCTTAGCAGCGCAGCATCGATTGTAGCTTTTGAAAGGGAACAGGGGAGCGTAGACGAAAGCCAGGCGATAAAGGTCTGTAACCGGAATCAGTCCAGGAAACAATCCACAAATCCAGAGGAGCAATGAAACGAATGAGACTAAATAGCAGACAAATCAAATGAAAAACTAAACAGTGCGAGCGAGGCAACATTAGTCACATTAGAAAATGAATTTGTAAGTTGTGTTTGAATAATTACGTATCTTATTTAGCTGAGGTAAATGAAACGCAATACTCACGTATCCTTGCTCGATGAAGAATGAGACGACACACCGGTGCGGTTGAAATTTAAAAGGCTGATTTTCGCGCTCCAGGGCAGTGACGAGTACATCATTATGTAGTCCAGTGGTTGTCAAGACACCCTAGTAAATTAACTTCGAATGATCAATAGGTAATTTGAAAGATACAGTTCAACTTACCGAAAGGTAATAAAATCGATTGATCAAGTGTTTTTCAACCGCAGAAAGAGGTCCATTAAACAGCTCAGTCACGTAACGTTACCTTCACCTCAGGAAAGCCATTTAATAACCATAACACGTAGTTGGACTTACAAAATTGTCTGTAGAGAGGAGTATTTTGCTAAATATGATAACTATTTTACATATTTATTATATTTTTACCTATATCATTAAAATATTATAAGGTTGTCATAAAAAATTTCCGGGGAGACAGCAGCATCCACTCGCTCTCGAACACGGCGGAGGAGGAGGAAGACTTTATGCCTCCCTAATGATCTGGAGGCCGTCCCTGAGCAACCCGCTGTCGTCCCGGAGGTGGTCCTTGAGCAACCCGCTGTCGTCCCGGAGGCCGTGCCCGTGCAGCCCGCTGTCGTCCCGGAGGCCGTGCCCGTGCAGCCCGCTGTCGTCCCGGAGGTCGTGCCTGTGCAGCCCGCTGTCGTCCCGGAGGCCGTGCCTGTGCAGCCCGCTGTCGTCCCGGAGGCCGTGCCCGTGCAGCCCGCTGTCGTCCCGGAGGCCGTGCCTGTGCAGCCCGCTGTCGTCCCGGAGGCCGTGCCCGTGCAGCCCGCTGTCGTCCCGGAGGCCGTGCCCGTGCAGCCCGCTGTCGTCCCGGAGGCCGTGCCTGTGCAGCCCGCTGTCGTCCCGGAGGCCGTGCCCGTGCAGCCCGCTGTCGTCCCGGAGGCCGTGCCCGTGCAGCCCGCTGTCGTCCCGGAGGCCGTGCCCGTGCAGCCCGCTGTCGTCCCGGAGGCCGTGCCCGTGCAGCCCGCTGTCGTCCCGGAGGCCGTGCCTGTGCAGCCCGCTGTCGTCCCGGAGGCCGTGCCCGCAGCCCGCTGTCGTCCCGGAGGCCGTGCCCGTGCAGCCCGCTGTCTTCCCGGAGGTTGCCCCGGACGATCCCACCATCAGTCCTGCCACGACCAAGAGAGCGGTCTTCCTTTTTTATGCGTTGGCGGTTCTGCATGCATGGAGGAAGCACATGTCTGCGAGCCTGAGCTTCACTTCACGCCTGCCGAGCCTGAGCTTCACGTCACGCCTGCCGAGCCTGAGCGTCACGTCTGCCGAGCCTGAGCTTCACGTCTGCCAAGCCTGAGCTTCACGTCATGTCTGCCGAGCCTGAGCTTCACGTCACGTCTGCCGAGCCTGAGCTTCACGTCACGTCTGCCGAGCCTGAGCTTCACGTCATGTCTGCCGACCCAGAGACTGCTCACG
>JARPMJ010005500.1:0-62256 GCA_033366665.1 Phoxinus dragarum
AGAGAAAAGCCTCACTGAAAGACTGAAATTCTTAAAAAAGAAAAACTTTGACTTCTTTTATTATTATTTCTTATTGTGTATCATATACTACAACAGCTACACAATAGCCTGCTAAGTAACATTACAGTATTGATGTAGTGTTTACTGTAGCTTTTGTATGCTTTTGTAAGACTGCACCGCCTCTTAGGAAAATTATTCATGATTTTGTGATCAATTACTGTTTGCATTACCATAGTTATATTTTCCGACAAATATTATTAAATGGCGGATAACATCATATCTATAAGAAAGAAAAAGAAAAAAGATACCACTCTGAAACGTCCTGTGAAATCCGTGCTTGCAAAATCAAAATCCATTCTGCACAATGCTCTTCATTATTGTCAGGGTCTGATTTGGGCTCGAATTTGAAATTGACACCATAATTAATATTTACATCTGAGTAGAGCTTGCGGTCATGACGGGGCGGGACATTTCCCAAACACGCGCAAAGCAGTGTCAATCACAACACACTGGACCAGCTAACCAATCACAGCACATTTCGTATTTCGTAAGGAGGGGCTTCATCGAAAACGATGAAGACTAAGACTAGAGAGAGAGGAGCTGTAATAATGTAAAATATTTTAGAAATAATGCGTTTTTTGAACAATCAAGTATTAAAACATATTCTAGAACACCCCAAAAACTAAATCAAGCCTTTGTAAAAGGGTATAATAGGACCCCTTTAAAATAAGATATCAGATCATTTGACTTTGACTTTGTGCTCTTCATTTTCACTCTTCATTCTCATAATAAAACAACCCTGTACACTCCAAAAGAAACATTCCTGCTGGGTTGGGAGGTAAACAAGAGGTCATGATGAAGCTGCAGGTGCACTGATCCCTGAACTAGCAGAAATGAAAAAGAAAACTCTTGTAAGGTGCATCGTTCTTCTATTTTTACCTAGCCGGGCAAATAGCATTTAGGACGTGATCACTCCAGTGGCGACTGAATGACTTTAACTGAACATTCATTCACTGCCTGGGATTTATCAAAAGAAATCTGTTGAACTGTGAAGACACAAGAGAGATGGAGAGCGCTGAATTGAACGACTGGAATAAACATACGTTAGAAGTCTCCACTCAGCAGAAGGACAATACAGACTGATTTGGATTTTGACTGGGGGAAAATGATGGAAGAATATGTGAAAATGAGGGATGGAGGAGGGGTAAAATCTCCATGCTCATCTCTTACACTCTCTCCATCTGCAAAAAAAAAAGGGAAAAAAAGATTGACTGGTCTGAGCTTTGAACTTTTTATCCTTAAAACTCTGTCAGTCCTGCAATTTTGAGGCTTGGCAGAGCTATACACATCATTAACTGAACTGCAAATTTTGCCTGATTGCCTCATTATAAAATATGTAATTAGCCTGATGCATTTAACATCAGACACCCAGGCACCAGGAACATATCATTCACTCAAAAGCTTCATAAATATAACATATTTTGATATCTGCAGCAGAATATGGCCATTTTTATACCAGACAGAAATGCTCATTAGCAAATGATTACATTTGATTAGATAAGGCATTACAGGTCAACTCCTGTGGAAAATTTTACAATTCTTTTAGGCAGCAATCTTTACGAAGTCTGTAGTCTAAACACATAGTATTGCGTCTATTTATAGTTACACATTTAAAGGGCATGATGTATTGTAACATGATAAAATGCATGATATTTGGAGCAAATTGTGTGTTTTGATTTATTACGTTACGTCATGAAAGTGCGGACTCGTAGAAAGACTGATCGTTTAGGGTGCCATTTGGGACAGGGCCTTAGTATAGTTTGGTCTCTGATATACAAATATGCTTGTTGTATTCTGCTAGTTGAAAACTTTTTAATGATATATGACACAAGTCTATCTGTTCCGTACTATGATTTTACAGATCACATTTTCATGTAAAGCAGTTGTTGTTTTTCACGCTATAAAAATAGAGCATTTCCAATATGTCTGCACTATTGTGGCTGCGGTGTGTCACATGACAAGGATGATGCGTTGCAATGGAAATAATAAGGTGATACATTCTAAAATAAATCGTCTTAAAAAACTCACGCTGGGGACTCAACTAGAATATTTTAAACGAACATGCGAAAGCCAATAGCGTTTTGTTTATATCCCAACTTAGCCAGAGCCGTTGAGCTTGGGTAAAGCTGCATTTGACAGCATATGAAAGCAACAGTCTAATAGATTCCCCCTTTAGATTTAATATGAAACTGTTACTAAAGCAAAACAGTGATAGTCATTGTGAGGCTGTGTAGTTTGAAAAGAGTGTAATTTATGTTGGTGCAGGCACCGGTGTTATCACTTCTACACGTTAGTTTTGTTTCTAATGCCTATACTAGTCTGTCTAACTGTTTCTCATACTAATCTCATCCATATCACCTTAAAATATAGCATTCTGTGTAGATTTAAAATGGGTCCAATATGTGCCAACTCAATGATCCGCTCTGTGCTATCTTGTCTCTGGACCGGAGAAGACTGTGCACATGCTGTGTGTGTGTAGTGCGCGTAGCACTAACGTGAAACCGGACTTCATTCACTTGATGGAAAGCATATCTACACTGTCTGAATTGTTTCCTACCCCCAATATAGAGAATTACGTGCCATTTACCAAAGAAAATAGTAATTGTATGAACAAGTGACCGATTTTCAGCCGCAGCTTTAGTGTCTGGTGTCTAGCATTTGATTGGAGAGAAAATCATATGAGAAGCTGAAGTGCTGAAGCTGATGCAAATTTTATTGTTTTGGAGCATAGCTTATAGATAACCTTAAAGCTAGCATTCATACTAAAAGCCATAAACTTCAATTTTGATTTCATGGTGACTTTAAGTACCGTGATAACTTGGTAGCGCCCCCCGCTTCAGATTTAAGAGGTTAAAATGACCTATTAATCGATTAATTGAACGTTAATTAAAAACAACCATCGATTATGGGTATTTATGTAAATTGGCATCCCTAATTAGAACTGACCATCTGGCTGAGGTGGGGAGCTTATAAAGCAAAGGCGTTGTGTAAATTGATTACTGAGCTCTCCGCCTGTAAATCTGTGGAGGTGTGTATTCGCTTGAGCCTTACCTAATTTCATTTCCCCACTGCACAGTAAAAACATCCTTGTCTTGTGTGGTGTGTAATGCATTCGATTGTTTCTCAGGCTCGCCCCCTGTCGCCACAGCAGAGTTTCTCTACAATAGGCTTTGAGGGTGCATTGTGGGTATTTTGAGAGGAGGGAGGCATTACCTCAGAGTTTAGCAGCACTTTTATCACATGCAGAACTGCCGGGGCACAGAAATTCAATATTTCACACTGAGCTAAAGCCGCCTTCCTGAATACTAACCAGGGGATTTAAAGCATAGAGACAATAATCGATCTTTACATGTTTAACAGATGCCACAGAAAGAGGGGGAAAAAAGAGCAAAAATCAGAGACCTCAATCTCATGTGTAGTAATCATCTTTGCTCTAAGGAGATTATGGTGGAGATTAAAGATATCCTTCCTTATTTATGACGCGCTCTGTTTGAGCCATAAGACTGTTCATGCAGCTGTTGTATTCAGGAAACAATATTCTGTGCATCGCAAACTATACTGTTCTGCTTGTCAAAACAGATCTGGGCAAAGACAAACAAAAACTTAAACAAAGTTGGGATGTTTTATATCATCATGTCTGTATTGATCCAGGTCTCTTCAAAAAGCTCTGTGTTCATCTAACTAGCATCTATTTCAGACACTCCAATATACTTTGACACCAGTATTTGTCAGAGACTGAAGCTCTGACACTGAAGACGCTAGTGTGCAGAGCCGTAAATAGCAGTTTCTGGTAAATAGTAAGTTTTGGAGTCGACTCCCAGAAACCAACTAATTGGCCAGTAATTGAGCGTGTCAATAGCGAGGGAAGAAAATAGCGTCTGCAATTGTCCATGAATGGTGCGGCTGAAAAAACAGGGAGAGTCCGACTCCGTACCATCTGCGGGAGCTTCAGCTGGTGGCTCTCACTGTAACGCAGAGGACGGATCGCCCTGCCAAACGCACTTAAGCATTCAGTCAGAGGGAGATGTGGGCACAGATGACTGCCTTACACTTCAATTAGCTCAGTCTGTGATACACATTGTCACTATCAAAGAAAAATAAATAATCATGAACCCATCAGAAGTCAGTTTAAATGCACGTTATTGTGGCATTCAGAGACCCAGTCCGGCGAGACAGAACCTGCAGAGGGCTGCAGAAACACATGGTGCCATTTTGCGCTCTGGTTGTGGGTGACTGAGCAGGCAAAGCAAATTTCCTTGAATCAATCAACGTTAGCGCTGATGGCCTATACTGATGGAGTGACTTCCCTCTCATTCAGAGAAGACATTTAGGTCTATAACTGAGAGCAATGGCACCATAAATTTAACATGAGGCCCCTCCGCCTCGCTGAATAGAAGGAGAAAGACTGCCGTTCTGATAAACATACTACTCTAATGAGGTGATAGGGGCACCTTGGGCCATTTCAAACACGCACCACTGATTTTAGAGATTTAGGACCCTTCAGTGTTCTGGTTAACACACTCGCTTGTTTTGTCACATACACATATATTCATGAAAGATCATAAAAAAAACACCATCATAATAAACTAATGCAGGAACACACAACGCAGTGGAAAAAATCCACAATTGTATTTCTCTTTTACATATAGGGAGAAATAGAACTGCAATTTTAATTTGAATGCACATTTAAAAAAAGATCAACAATATTGTCAGAGTTATGTTTAGTTTCATTGTGCTTTTGTTCATATGTTTTGGCTTCCCGCATCCTTTCAGTGTAGCGTTCTCATTATCCTTGTTAGTTTCTCATTACATTCACCTGTTGTCTAAGTTCCCTTGTTTTCTCTGTGTAAAAGTACCTCCTGTTTTGCTCTGTTCTTGGTCAGTTTAATTAACATTGTGGATGGAAAGTGTTTATGTTTCTCCTGAGATCCTCCTACGTATTCCTGTTGTTGGATTAAAAGACGACTAAGAATGTATTCTGGTATTCTTCGTGTTGGCTTCCTATCACTCGTGACATATATCATGTGATATGATACTGTATATGAGTAACCTAGAGAAGTTACCCTTAACAATCTATTGCTACTTAATCTATCCAATACAAATTACTTTTGTTGACATAATGTAATTTGTCAGGTTGATTTAGTCAGATTAAAAAAACAAAACATTAACCAGATTAAAAAAATTTAAACACTTTTTAAGGTGTATAGTAACACTGTCTGTCTAAAATGCTATGGCAGAAAGCATCCATTCATGTGGTTCGACAGCTTATCAAACTCACACATTTCGATGTTAAAGAACAGAAAATACAGAAGTGGGTGAGGCTGGTGCCATCCAAGCCGTCACAAATTACACGGCAGTAATTACGACCTTCAGCTTCTTAATGTTGACAGCGTGGCTCTAATTGCTCTCTCTGTAATTGTGTTATGGCTTTTTTAAAGGCAGGAGAGATAATGAAAGAGAAGTGATCAGCCATCTGTGCAGCAGGTAGCAGGGCCCGTTCTCCTCTGGAAAGAGTCATCTTACCACACCAAATTATAGGTACAAATAAGTCTCTTTAACAATGCCAAGCTGGTGAAGAATTACTGCTTCATTAAAATGACACATACGGATGAATTATGAGAGTCTGGTGATTTCAGCCTTCGGTTTCCAACATTATGCATCATATTTTACAGCCACAATTAAATCGCACGACAGTAATCAATATGAGAACTTTGAAAAATGATGTCTTTAATAATGAGATACAAGCATGCTCATTTGCTCTCATGCATGTGTGCACACACAATTAAAATCTCATCAATCATTTTCTCTTAAATAATACTGTGAGCCCTGACTGCTCCAGAGTATATCACGGCTGATGTTTATTGGTTTGCAACTTTTATGGAAGTGATAACAGATAGAGAACAGGAAATTGTGAGGAGAAGAATGGGAAGGGAATCGGCCAAAGCGAGATTTAAACGCACATCATCAGCCCAAGCACCAGATCCATGAACTTACTGCTAAGTTTCATTTCTTCATCTCTTTTCATTTCAATTTCCTCTTCCTTTTCCCTTTCCTTCTTTTTTGTTCTTTAATTCTCCCAATTCAATTGTCCTCAATCCATTTTCATTTGATCTTTCATTTTATTTTACCTCTTCTATTCCCCTTTCCCCCTTCATGTCCTTATCCCATTTCTTTTCCTGTTTCCTTCCCCTTTTTTCCATTCCCACTTTACTTTATTTTCATTTCTTTTGACACCTGAAGATTTTTACTTCATCCAACAGTATTACTTCATATGTATGAGTTCCGAGAACAGGAGGAGATGCAATATTAAATGCTAATTCTGTCAGAAATGACCTTGGATGCAGCATGTTTTGAACATCTGTATGAGTCCATGCGGATTAACCGTAAGGAGTGGAGGATCCGAGGGGCGACCTTCTCCCGCTCTTCGGCTGCTGTTAGTACAGCGATTTTCTCACCATTAAAGTCCAGCTCTTACCCAAGGCCTATCTCTCCGTGCTCTAATTTCTCTCTGTCTCTATCTCTCGGGACTCTCCTCTCTCATCTTAACACACTTTTATGGTTTTAGGGAAGCGTGCATATCCAACATCAAAGATATTTTACTGTCTGTTCACAAATTTCTTCACGATAAGTCTTCCGTGAAGCCAACACACACAGCTCTCATATAAAGAAGTCGCTGACGGAGCACAAAAGGAAAGTCTGAGGGTTTTAAAGCTCAAGCGGAGGGCTGAGGAGCAATAACTGAAGTTATAATGAGCTCTTTCAGTTCCAGACACCCAACCTTTTCTTCCCTCTCTCTTTTACTTATAATTTCTCATTTGGAATTAACACTGAACTTATATCTCAAATGCAGCTATGAACATAGCAGTAGAGCTTTTCCATCTCAACAAAAATGGGTAAATGGCCCAATTCCATCATGGTTTATATTAAAACTGAGCTTCTATAGAGCATTTGCAACCTTGCACAGGACATTTTGTTTGTGGTGCTATAACCTTGGGCATGATGATCTACTGGCTTGATTTTTTTTTTCTTACAGAAGTGGTCTATTGATACAAAACATAACCTGTGAGTGTGCAAATGTCAAAGCAAATTGCCATTTTGTGGAGGTCAATGACTGGAGGATGATACAGTGAAATGAAGAATCATGAGTCTTTTGATGCCATCTTAAAATGTGAATAAAACAGAGAAAAGAGGCAGCCATCACGTCTGCGTTCATTAATTACTCAAACAAACACATTCTCAATACTAAAGAAACTGTTAAGACATCCAACAAGCATGTATAGCTTGTAATAATAAAAGGATATGCTCAGATGAAAATGAAGCAGTCTTTAATAGTCTAAAATACAGCAAGGTCATAGCCTACACTACATTCTGAAAAGCAGCCAAACTAAAAATAAATGGCATAAAATATGATAATAGCTTTTTTTTGTCCATACAATTACAGTTTTTTTTTTTACAGTTTTTTTTTAACAGTTGCTAGGACACATTTCTCAATACTTAGGTTACTTTTTCAAAACTCTTCACACAGTTCTCCTAACCAACTTTCAGCTCGGCACAGCAGTTCATTTCACATTTAAAATGCACTAAAACTACCAAATAACTTCATACATGTCTCAAATCAACACATTCTTCCATAACACTAGCAAAGATTGACAGCCAACAAACACACTTTACTTTATCACCCACAAAACAATGACCTACTGTAAAAAACACTAACAACAGGTAACTTTATACAATGTTTTCCTCTGTAAATGCTTTCTTTCTTATACCTTTTTACTGTTTAGAATTCACTGCAATATATGTTACTGGAAGGAATCAGACATGATGCAGTATGCTTCAATATGATTTTATTATATGTCTTTTTTTTCCAAAGTACGAACATTTGTCTACTACACACCATCCACCGATACAGATACAATAGGAATCAGCTGTGGTCGGTCCAATTGTTTTTATACCATTTAATTTTTAGATTCAAAATATATTTCATTACAATATTACTGTAGAAATGTGGCAAAATGCTGTCGTATACAGTTTTGTATTATGTTATTGTTTTGAACTTAAGTGTTTTGAAATCAGTATGTAAGCATGTGCAAATTGGCCTGTAGGCACACAGAGTTGTGGCGGTTGTTGTGTTGAAGTGAGAAAAGAATTAATGTAATTTGAAAGATGTAGTCATTGAATACATTTTGTGCCAAAGCAATGATAAATTATCCACAGTTTAGCTCACATATACTTCTGTTGTGCTCACTGTGTGAAGAGTTTTGAAAAAGTGACCTAACTATTGAGAAATGTGTCCTAATGTAAAGTCAATGGGTACCATTTTGTTTTGGACACCACTGACTTTCATTATATGGACAAAAACAAAGTATCTTCTTTCGTGTTCCACAGAAGAAATACAGTCGTACAGATTCGGAACATACATAAAGGTGAGTAAATAATGACAGAATTTTCATTTTTGGGTGAATTATCACTATAAGGTACACAGTCACAAGATAAGCATAAAACGTGACAGATGCTAAAGTGAGTTTTCGTACATGCCAAAAGGTCACAGATGATTTAGAAACAGTGTTATGGTAAATTTCATTTGCAAGGCTCACAAATTAATAAAAACCTTCAGTCTGTCTCTAGAGGCCAAAACATAAATTAGAAATGTAATGTCCGGGCAGAGACAAAACAACGGATGCCAGCAGTGTCCCAGAGCCTCAAAAACAATCAGACGATGCTAAATATAGCCAAGTGAAAACCGCAGATTCATGCACAAGCAAGAATCAACACCTCGTGCCATCAGGGATTACCTGTTTTAATTACTTCCTCCTGCTCGTATTGACGTCTTCTGCTCTCCGGTTCAGCCTCTCCAAGTGTCTTTCCATTAGAATCGATGGCTGTGATCTGTACAATGTTTGTGTGATAAGCTGTGATGAAGCATTTACAGGCTTTTGTAATCTGTTTTTCACTGAACAGATAAAGCTTATTGCTTTGGGAATAATCTTTGATGGCTCACTGGCTGTTTGCCGGGTTATCTGGGTAAAATTGCAACAGAAAAAAAAATTAACCATAAGCAGCTTTGCAGGCCTCCTTTGGGTCTGGATAGAAATGTAATAAAATGATTTTTTTAACCAGATTTCACACAAAATATACATAATGAACATAAGAAAGTATTGGCAGCACTGAAAAAGTGAACAGAAATGGCATAATACCGGATGAAGCATCTGCTGAGATTAAAATCCTCACATATAAAGAAAGATTTAACATTTATCATTTGATTACAAAAAGAGTCTACTTTATCTAGACCAGATACTTGCTCTCATAAACAGGACTATAACATGACCTTCACACACACACACACGCGCGCGCGCACGCACGCACGCACGCACGCACGGACGCACGCACACACACACACACACACACACACACACACACACACACACACACACACACAGATGTTTGTATGATTTCTTTCATTGTATCTTTTAACAATGTGTTTTCCTGGAGTCAGATTGACCTCAAACATAAATAATGTAATCTAGAATGGTAATCTATGGCATGTTTAATTTGTGGTAAAACAGATGGTATTTGATAATATAGGTGGGTTAATTTTATATTATAAATGTACCCTGAGGATTGTCGTTTGACCGAGAGCTTGGCGATTAAATTTGCTTTAATGATCTGAGTGTGCAGAGAGTTTATTTATATATTATAAATGTACACAATTCTAATATTCATATATGTTTTATGATGTTACTGTACAATGATAAGTTTGATTATCATCAAGACACTAAATAAAATACTACCTTATTTCTGTGCTTTCCCCAATATATTAAAAAAGGAAAAACTAAAATCTTTGACTGGTACCCAGCCTGAATCATTTGATATTGTTTGTATGATGTTTACCCACTAGTCTGTATGATTCACGACTGCGTTATTTTTAAACGCATCCTGTCTTCTGGTATGGTCTTTCAACATTCAAAAGAATTATCATCAAAGTTCTAAAGATTAAAAGACATCCAACTCAGTCTCACGGTGTATATAATAGCAAATCTGGTTGAGAATTTTCTCCGGCTGAAAATAAACATTGATCTGATAAATGCAGTGAATATCCTGTGATCTGTGGCTTCACATATTGTGATGCGATATGAGCTATAAAGGTGTCATTCAGGTTTTAACCCTCATGCTCTGTTGAGACTGACTTACTATTTTTGTGTTTGTACACGTGAAAAAGAAAATAATAGTAATTTGATTAAAGATTTAAAGGGATAGTTTTCCCAAAAATGAAAATTCTGTAATTCTTCACTCACCGTCATGTTGTCCCAAACCTGTATGAGTTTCTATCCTCAGTGTTAACACAAAAGAAGATATTTTGAGAAATGTATTAATGTTTTTTAGTCCCCAATGGAAGTCAGCGGTCACCGTTTGGTTCCGCAGAAGAAGAGTAATTCTTGAGGGAACTATCCTTTAAACATTTTATTTTCCACTTCAGAATATGTTCCTATGACCTAATCAAAGCAGACAGTAATTACTGAAGCTTTATCTCTCTGTTTTATATCTGTATAAGTACTGTTGTGTCTGTCTGAGGTCAGCTTGACCCCATCAGCAAAGAAATACAATCAAAAAAAAAATCTCAACACAAATACCAGTTAGACATTCTTATCATGTGAAAATTCATTGCATTTATTCATATTTCATATCTAGGCTCTCTAAACGTAAGTTATTATTCATAAAGGACAGTTTAAGCCTGTTATCAAGTCAAAATTTCAAGTTTATAATAATTTCTAATAAGATTATGAAAAAGTAATTTAAGTCTAGCTAGAATTTAGAGAGCCCAAAAAGAATGTGATGATTAAAGCAAAGACCCTGAAATAGAAAAAAAAGAAAGAAAAGCTGATCATAGCAGATAATGAATTGAACACAAATGATCCAGGAATGATCTGATGACTTTTTAGAGCACACAGAGTGGTTCATCATACCCCAGTCAACACTCTCCATTAGTCCGCCATATAGCAGCTGCCTGGCAACAGCCAACTTTAGATGGAGAAGAGATCCCAAAGGCCTTCACAAACATCTCAGTATGCAAATCCAGTTTGTGTTATGTCTCTTTACTCTACCTAATGCTGTGCTATCACTCACTCTGATTCTCTCTCGTGTGTGTGTGTGTGTGTGTGCGTGTGTGTGTGTGTGTGTGTGTGTGTGTGTGTGTGTGTGTGTGTGTGTGTGTGTGTGTGTGTGTGTGTGTGTGTGTGTGTGTGTGTGTGTGTGTGTGTGTGTGTGTGTGTGTGTGTGTGTGTGTGTGTGTAACAGCATACATCTGTTATACCTTCGATAGGCCGCCTCCAGCTCCCAGGAGAGAATGATTCAGGAGCAGGAGTTTTAAAGCCTGTCTGAAGCCGTCTGACATCACACACGCTGCGGGTCTGAATGACATCAAACTTCCATGAAAATCGAGTCTAAATCGGCACCAATGTGGGTTTAAAGCTGTAATCTTTCCTTCTAAAAATGCTAAAAATGAGGAAAATAATAATAACCTGACACTTGGGCAACTTCTACCTGAAGAGTTTTCATTTTTCACTTGACAGGTGTTTCGGATTCTTTGTGTGATTTAGTCATGAGATGAATCTCGATTAACATGCAGTCAATGGCTGCAGACAATGAGAACAAAGCTGGTCAATGATTGATTCCCTTCTATTGTCATCACCTGACTTGGTAATGTTACTGCAAATTAATTTTACCAAACTTTTCCTGGTATGTCTAAATAGTTAATAAAGGCCCAATCAGACATTGCTTCCAGCTAAATATTATAAAGATTTTTTATACAGATTTTATTTATTTATACCAAGGTGAAAAGTATTTGAGCCTTCCAAACTAGTAGATACATTACCACCAGTAGGATAAATTTAGTTTAGTACCACTAATGTGTACTGTACATTCAAAAAGTTTAGTTTGGACTCCTGATGACATTGATGGTTATTAGCATCTCTAATATTTTACCTGTTTACTGCAGGGATGCCATGTATAAAACTTTGCAAGATTTCACATTACTGTCTACTATTAGCCAGAGTCAAAACACAGATTGTGTCTATATTTGAAAGCTTTTTTAACCCTTAAAAACAAACTTTGGGTCTTTAGTGAACAGGGGCGTCATTGAAGTTAGACATCAATCTTCTTAGCAGTCCTCAATCAATTAATTATAAACAATAGCCCATAACAAGAAAAAAAAATAATACCATTATAAAAGTTGTTGTGGGAAGAAGGAGGTGAGAACTGGCAAACATTTACATTTACAAACATTGGTGTGCGTTCTGGCGCAATATGGCTGCTGTCGCATCATCCAGGTGGATGCTGCACATTGGTGGTGACTATAACCACTATATAAATCAGGGGTAGGTCATTCGTATGAATTCATACGAATTGGGCAACTCGTAAAATATGTACGATTTAGCACAAATATTACAAATTCGTATGAGTGAGGTTGTATGAATTGCTACGAATTAGCCACCTTGTAAAATTTGTGGCCTGAGATCGGGTTGAACATAACATAGCATAGCATGGCATAGCATAGTATATAACATAAGATAGCACAACATAGCATAGCACAACATAGCATAGCATAACATAACATAACATAACATAACATAACATAACATAACATAACATAACATAACATAACATAACACCACCTATGTTATGTTATGTTATAAAATAATAACATAGCATAGCATAGCATGACATGACATGACATATGTCCAGGCCTGGTCCTCTCTCGTCCTTCACTGTCGTCGCTCCTCCTTTTATGTTTCCGTTCCTCCATCAGAGATTCGAGACCAGTGCAGCGCACAGGTGTCGCTCATCATCAATCACTCCACTGGCCTCACGCCGTTCCGAGAATATGTTTGAGATCACGTATATGAGCCAGATGCTACATGTACTGGGAAATGGGCTCTGACGAGGACAGGGATGATGGTATAAAACATCTGTTCAAACTGAACCCTCCAAGCTCCAAAAGGTAACAAAATATGCTTTAGTTTATTCTTCTGTGTTTGTAACTCTAATATCAGAAGAGTTTTATAATATTGCGACAGGTAGATAACCATCCATGTTAGATAGATTAGGGTCGCTACAGACCTGAATATGCAATAATGATTGGTGAAACGTTTATGCATTTAAGGGTTAACTGAGAAAGTGGTTTCTGCAATTTAAAGCACAATTCGAAGCACTTCAGACATCAAAATCTTTACAGTCATATTTTTTATAGTTAGATATACAATATATTTTATTACCTCTTCAATTAGTTACATCAAATGAATATAAATTTACATCACCTGGATGATTACTTGTGATTTCATGCTTAACTCTTAACTTTTATTAAATGTGGTGAATTAAATGAAAGGGAAAAATCCTCTAACCCATTGAATACAACCTGTAATGCTAACATTACAGACCACACAGTTAATGGCAGCACATTATAGTGATTCACATTTTGACTGGTTTGGTTAAAGCTATCTAAAGGTCAGGGGTCTTTTGCGATGCTCATTTTGTGCATACAGTACATGAGGCCAACGACCTTTATATAACTTCAACCAAAGCAGTAAAATAATCACTAATGGGTTGCCATTAACTGTATGGTCTGTACTGTTAGCATTATGGCTAGCCTGCAGTGGAGTGCAATGGTAGCACAGACAGCATGAAATCAATGTGTTACATGATTTTTAATATGGTGTAAAGCCAATCAATAATTTTTTTTTACAAGCTAACTGATATAATCCACAATGGCTGTGAGTCGCAAGGCAGAGAAGGATGACAAGAAATTTACAAGGCAAGAATTATTGTTTGTTTGAAAGATTAAGACAGCCAGTACACACAGTCATTCACATTCATGCATAGTTCATTTAAATGACCTTTGACCCTCGCAAAAATAACCCATTCGAGCAAACGGAATTTTAAATATGGGTTATTATGGACCCTTAGGGAATTGCTTCTGCCCTTTATAATTTATTAAAAAGTGTCTACTCTTGGTCTTCAATCAACTTTTGATATATCGCTAGATTCTTTTGCGTAGCATTTGTGCTAGCTGCAATTCAGTGATCTGACATCCATTCATTTTCTTTATTTTAAAAGCTTTAGCAATTATTGTGAAAAATAGGCCTATATTTTTCCATGTCAAGCTAAAGTTAAAGCAGCGACTGGGCCATTAGAAGCTAAGAATAAACATATTTAAAGCTACATGCGCACAAACAGAAAGCAACATTTCACTCACAGATACAACTGGAATACTGACCATGTTTTTCAGCATTTTCTACCAACAGATTTCTCTCCAAATGGAATAGCTTTAATCTGAACAGTGCCGTATTTCTTTAACACTAATATGCAGATGAATCAGATGTTTCCGACGTCACCTGGGGAAATCTTATAATGTTCTGTTTTGAGCACACAGATTTTTCTTTTCCAACAGGTTTTGGGGAAAGCTGTAATTGCAGATGTATTCTCTCAAGATACTTAAATCCCAGCCATCACCGCAAACCCCAACAACAAACTTCACAAGTACATGAACACACACTCGCACACAAAAGGACAAACCTACTGCAAATCTACCGGCAAAAGTTCTGGTGTCTCAAGAGAGTGAAAAACAGGTTGTGAGATTTTCAGTAAATGCGGAATTCCATCTCGCTTGAGTAAATATAGCACAAATCTGGGCCATGTTTCGAGGATGTTTCTGCTTTCTCCCAGTAAAAAGCTTCGAGTTATTGTCATCTACAGATTGTTCTCATGGCAAACACTGAGGTGTAGAGCTGCACAGTGAGTACTAAAGAAATTAATGCTTTTATTCAGCGAGAATGCTTCAAATTGATCAGAAGTGACAGTAAAGATAAAGTTACAAAAGATTTCTATTTCAAATAAATGTTTTTTTTTTTTTTAACTTTCAATTCAGCAAAGAATCCTGATATAAATGTATTGTTATGAAAATGAAAACTGTTTTCAACATTGGTAATAATAAGAAATGTTTATTGATCATCAAATCATATTTGAATGATTTCTGAAAGATCATGTGACACTGGAATGCCTTATTTTAAATTGTAATAATATTTCACAATATTACTATTTTTACTGTATTTTTTGATCAAATAAGAAACTTGAGAAAAAAGTTAAAGAGAAACAATTTACAGACCCCAAACCCCATTTTGTTGAAAAATGGGCATGCGTCTATATTGAAGCCTACATGTGTCAATAATAAAAAATTAACAATAACGAAACAAAAAAGGTGCTGATGTCCTTCAAATACTCTCCATCAAGATGGAGAACTTGGAAGCAACAAGTTAATGCCTCCTTCCATCAAATAAAGTGCCTAAAGAAAAAGAAATGAATTCATTTCAAAGTATGTTAAAAAAAGGACCACTTTAATACAAATAATCGCCTTCTCTATATAGCACATTTAAGAGCTCTTGTAATTTTCGTAAAATAACAAAGTATAGTATTAACTGCAATTGTATGTGATTTTTCCCATGCTGGGAACATTTTCTCAGTCTATGTCATTACCTCAATGACCCCCTCATTGATACACGGCAGCTTGCTGGTCGGCATGTGATTTATGAGCCCGTTTTGTCTGATCGCCTCATAAAGTAGTCTTTTTCCCTCTGCCCATCTCAGCAGTGACCAACAATAAAGGAGAGCGTTTGGCAGCTATTAAATAAATATTTATCCACAGGCTCCTCTGCGGCTTTTCCCCCTCCGGCCGTACATCTCAGTCTGGGTTGGAAAAGGAATGAGAAAAGTGAAGTAGGTACTTTTTAATCAAGAGAGAAAGCAATGAGTGCAGCAGGATGTAACAAATACCCCCGTGCTGTGCTGGATAGAGGAGGAGGTAAGAGCCGTACGGTAATGAAGTGAGACAGGGACATGTATGGACAGGACAAATCACTTGGCTGCTCATCCACGGTTCCCCTCCCGCTTTATCAAGGGCCAAGCTTTCCACGTAATCCCCCGCCAATCAATTACCCTTCACAGAGAAAGTCAATCAACCAACCCTGTCGGCTATTCTTGGCCAGACCTGTGCTGAAGGTGAAAGCAGTTGCATTTAAGATCAATGCATGTGTGAATGCATGGAGGTCCAAACTGTGGTCCAAAAACTGTGCAAACATAACATTTGATATATTAATACAATACATTCAGATATGATATTGATCATATTTAATAACGCATCTTGATCTTTTAAAGTTTTTTTTCTTTTGCATTATTCTCTAATTAAGCATTAATCTACAACATTTAATGAGGTTTAAGACAAGGACAAACAATCTGCTAATGGGATAGGAATATTATTGATTAACATGTTTACTCATCATTTTTGTGTCCAAACTATTTTTTTTTTTAAATAACCTTTCAGATTCTAACTTGAGGTCACACTGAATTCTCAAATGCTTTGCTGAAGGCGAAACTCACTCATGGAGTTGCTAATGATGATCACTTTTCTGCAGAGTATGTAGCACCTCTGGCTTTTCTGGCTTTTCCATCTGCTGCACCAGAAAACAAACAGCAGAGATGCACATTAGACCCCTACAGCTAGCGTTCGTTGGGAGATGCTCCAATTTATTCTTCCGATGTTACAAGTGCTAATCTAATAATGACAGGGAGGAAAATTACGCCGCATTGGTTGTCACAGTGCCTTGAACCCGGAGGATTTCAGCTTTTGTGAATGAAGTGTGAAAGCCTGAAACAAATCCCTATTACATGTCATTAAGCGAGTGAAAATGAGAAGCGTAGGGGGGGCAGAAAGAGATGGAGGGAGGAACAGAGGCGGGTGGGGAGATATTAAGTGGAGTTTAAAATGAAAGTTCGTTCGGAGCGTTTTTAGATAATCCTTCAACTCCCGCTAATCGGTCCGCATGGCTAAATATCTTAAAACACTACTTTCCATTAAAGCTTCTTACAGAGTCCACAAGTCTCAAGTTCAATGGTTCTTCCTCAAGCAGGGGTTCTCAACTGGTGGGTCACGACCTTAAAAATGTATCGCAAGGCTGTTCTGAAGGGAAACAATGATAAGTCCAAACTGAGCAATGCAGCTAGCCATAAAATTAGGCATAATTGCATGGATCGTAAAATAAATGGAGAATAAAAAAAGGCTTTGTCTAATTACCAGTAAACTCTAGAGTATTTTGACCCAACTGTCGCTTAGCCAGATGCCAAGATGGACAGTAGATCACATTTCTACTGATGTTTATGCATGTACAAAAATGTTTAAAATTAACTTATATTCTGCCATGATGTACGGTAATAAATTGATTACCAATGATATTAAACACATTTGTAATGTTCCAAAACATTCCTAATTCATGTAAATTCTGTTCTTTTGAACGTATCAATCAAAGTAAGCTCAGTTTCCACAAAAATATTAAGCAGTACAACTGTTAAACATTAATAATAATACGAAATATTTCTTGAGCACAAAAATCAGCATATTAGAATGATTTCTGAAGGATCATGTGACACCGAAGACTGGAGTAATGATGCTGAAAATTCAACTTTGCCATCACAGGAATACATTAGAAAAGTGTTCTTTAAAATTGTAACAATGTTTCATAATATTACTGTTTTGCTGTATTATTCATCAAATAAATGCACCCTTGGTAAGATTTCATTCAAAAACATTAAATAAATTTACCGACCCAAACTTTTGAACGTAGTGTATAAATAACATTATCATATATCTAATATTTAATTAATAAAATGCAAAGCATTACAGAATCTCATGCATGAACAACACACACACAAGTCAAATCCAACCAAATCGTGTGTATTTGCTGCAAGCCTTTCAAAAGAATTTCTACTCGAAACGTTTGACACATGTCTCCTGTGCATTTCCACAGAACCCATCTCTAAAGGCTCATTCTCCCTCTCCATGATTCCCTGCGTCCCAGAGCTCACAGGCTCCCCCTGGAGCAACACAATCGCTCTGATAGCAACATCAGGCTCCAGCTGCAGACAGCCATTGTGTGCTGCAGACACATGTCTGCTGATGACACGTCCTTCTCACCGCAACACACACAGCCGTCCCTGTTCTCTCCGTTTCCCTCGGCCTGTCTCTTTCCATACTCATCTATTTCCTTTGTCTATCTGCGTGGGTGTGTGTGAGTCCCTCTCCTTTCGCTATCTTCCTCTCTCTCGCTCATTCCGTCAATCAGTGAAGTCTTTAGTCATGTGCTGTCTATCATGTGTCCCGGTCCCATTGAGAGAAATCTCATCCCAGCCATCTTTGTCAACCAGACAACCTCATGACCCCCGGGGAGGGTGGGAGAGAGCGAGAAATGTGTTTTTCGGTACAAGTGGGGTGGCAGTTTTTGTGAGCCAGTGATTTGTCAATGACGCGGTGGAGAGGAACTCAAGAAGTGCTGCTGTTGTTTCACAATTGGTGAAGGGTTTTCTTTATGTCTGCCAAGATGGCCGAGTTGAAAGACAAACAAGTGTGATGGATGTCGCTTCTTTAGGCGAAGACTTTCTGCCAATGTTTCCTCTCCCGCCGCAGCTGGCGAGAGCCCGTAGGGAGGGGTGGAAAACTCCTATTATACATGGCAGACTTTACTCAAGTATCCATTAAAAAAATTAATACAGGTCCAATGATCTGGCAACTTTTTTAGATTGACTAATGTCATTAGCCGAATGCACTGATCTCATGGCTGCTTCTTAATTCGCAGGAATCTAAGAAGTCTAATTTGAGGCTCAAATGACCTGAGACAAAGTCAAGAGGATTTGCTAATGATCTGTACAATGGCTCTTGGTGAATGTTGAATTTGATTAGGCTTGTGATTTCGTTTGGGATTCAGATTAACGTTAATCAAGACCTGTTGGTGAAATCAGAGGTGGTTGGTCTGGACTGATTGGACGCTCTTGAAATTATGGAGGGATTTGATTAACTCTCTCATTCCTCTCCGTCTACTAACAGGTTTCAGTCAAATTGAAAAGTAAAAAAATAAAAAATAAAATAAAGCAGATAACGCTTTGGCGCTGATAACCTGTTCATAGTTCTTCGGGTCAACACAGGGCGATTATAATGATCACTTCTGTCACCATTACTCTTTTTGCTTTCAGTAATGTGAAAAGATTCTTCGCCACTTGACATTCTCATTTGCATCAATATGTGCATCTGGCCAAAGAGCTGCATGACATAAAGAGCATAAAATGTCAGTCAGAAAAGCAAACTTCCACTAATTCAATAAACCAATCTGTTTATTTGCGGATCGCTTCAGAATCGGATGACCGGTTTAATACCACAGACTTTTTGAAGTGAGTGAATTACCACACAGAAGTTTATGCAGTCTCCTCACATCTCTGCGAAGGAAGAAAATGAGGAGAAGGCGTCAGAAAGCCATCAGTGCATGTTTTTATGCGAGTGCGTTCTGTCTCCTCTGCATTATGGGTAATGGTGAAAGGAGAAAAGCTTCAGATTAGCTTCATGCTCCACTAGAAACATACTCTGTCTTATTGAGGACTGGCCATTTTTCATCTGTGCTTTCAATTTATTTATCATTTCAAACAATAACAACTCATGCAAATGAGAGACCGAAAGCTGTGTTCAGCACATTTCATAAATTGTGCCCTCAGCAGCAGAGGCGCTTGTCCCGAGATGAGAGCAGCTTTGGGCTAGATTACTCATACAGGCGGTTTCATTGTGTCACTGACAGCAGAATATTATAGCGTTTCAAGAGAGTCCCACGCAAGTTCTTAGTGCTTTTAGCAAACAATGGACATGGTGAGTTTACTGATGGCTGTGTCATTTTATAATATCATTGTTTATTTTACAACACACCACAACATTTTTACTGCATTCAAAACTTTCCGGTGCATATATACACTTTTCAGGCATATACATATATATATTTCTCTCTCAGCACCTCAATGCCTTTTATGAATAGATTTTTTTTTACATTTCAGTTTTAAAATATGAAAATTATTAATTAAAATATTAGTATATTAATATAAAAATTATTATTGAGAGTATGAGAGCATGAGAGCAGCATATGAATATTTCACATCTATAGGAAAATATGCATTTGCTGCTCTCATCAATTAATGATAATTTAATGATATAATAATTTATAATCTCAAACAGTGAAAGAGTCAAAACCATTGTAATGTTTACTGTAAAAAAGTAAAAAATATTCATCTTAATATTTACATTAATTACACCTTTAAATTATGTGTCATTTAAACTACAAACAGGAGTTTTGCTACTTAAAGTTATCCAAAGTTAGTGAATTTTACTAAGTCAAGGCAACAAAAGGAAACCAAAGTGTCATTGAAGAGATTGAGATAATATAATTCTGTAAATATCACTTGCGAACATTATTTTTATTCTGTATCATAACGTGTTTTTTTTTTTGGGGGGGGGGGGGGGGGGGCACTCAAAAATGTGTGTTGTCAGGCTTACTATTAACCAACTGGCTTTTTCACTATGTACTTTATGTCCTTTTTACATAGAGGTCAAACCTTATAGGTGTAAAAAAAAAATAATAATAATAATTAACACCACTTCACTAAGCTTCACAAACAGGCATCACTGTCTACAAACTCTGAGCAATGGAACAAAAATGTTCAACACTATACAAACTCACTGACTAAAATAACAAGATTGCTGCCCATGACTGTGAATATACATTGGTTATTAGACACTGAGACAAGATTGAAAATTGTGGCTCAAGTCAAATCCCACTGTTGGTATATATAGCCTGAACTAATCCCTTTCACTATCTCTGAAATTATTGGTTGGGTCATGGGTCTGCATGTAATGATTGGTCACATGATATTGTTTTTCTGCAAGGATCAGAAAAGATTTCCAAGTCCAAGCAATAGATATAATTCAAATAGGAAACAACATTCAAGATGGACACATTTTATACACAACATATAAAGATTTGTTTTCATTATGTAGAATATGAATACCCACAACTGTTTTTTATGCAATCAGTGAATAAAAACAAAGCATAAAGCTTTGGGTTTTGATGGAGGAGATTGTTGAAACATTAAAAATTAACTCAGAAAGGTCGCCCCCCCATACCCTCATATGACATTACTTGACTAATAAAATGTCCACAAAATAAATGAACAAAAACGAGTAAGCGAATTTGGACATGCAGTCCACCAGCAACAGTACATTATGGGATTGAGTGCTCTCGATAATATTCACTATTGGGCATCTCACAACAACTTGTGTTTTCACATTACTGAATGATTCAGCATTTTGAACGAATCGGTTAAGTCAAAGATTCAATGATCAATTCATAAACATCTGTCTTATTCATAAATTAATCTGTCGTTTGAACGAATCAATCAATGGCTCACTCATTAAGACAGTCGCATCCCACCACCTACTGGCAGTTTAGTGTTATGTTTTTCAACGATTATTAATTAACTTATATTTAAAACAATCTCATAACATTATTTAATGCAATTGTTATTTTTCAGTGTAAAAGATCTAATTTGATCAGCCCTACCTAGGGTAACAGATGTCTTATTATTCTAAATAATTGAATTTATTGATAGAATTTAGTAATAAATATGACGCATACATTTAATGAGACTGGGGGTGCCCTTTAAAGGTGCAGATAATATGCAGATTTAAATATATCACCGCCCCCCACCGTCGATTTGATTTGATTTGTGAGTGTGTGTGTGTGTGTGTGTGTGTGTGTGCGTGCGTGCCTGCGTGCGTGCGTGCGTGATGAAATGAAAATGATGACAATACAATAAAATATAACTGTGTGAAAACAGTCAGCTTAAAGTAGCTACAAAAAGTATTACATGTGGTTAAATGTACAAATAACTCCAATATCATACAGAGTTGTGTGGTGTGGGGATAAATTATGCGCGACCTACTGTGACGTCACAATCATAGTGCATTGTGGTCAAGTATACATTTTGAATAGGCGTTTCCTCTGTCAAAATCAAGGGTCTGTCCAAATTAACTTCCCTCGTCCACTTGACGAAATTGAACGCACTTCAAAATGGTGTTGGGGATTCTCCTGAGGGGAAGTGCTAAGGGAAGTTCACGAATGTATGTCTAAAATGCAGCCTCGTTTTGAACACCAGTACAAATGGCCATTCCTACTATATAAGTTTCGCTGGATCTTATTCATCCCAGTGGTATGAATGGTTTTGGACTGACACCTAGTGGCCTGGATGCATGAAATTAAACAGCTTTCGTTTTGTGCCTTTATGTCTGTTAAATCTCCATCTCCATCTTCATACACCATATTATGAAATGGAGATTCTTGGATTTAGTCTTTTCTATTAGACTGATAGCCTACATCTAGGGTTGTTACACAAGTGTACATCATTTGAATTATATTCTCAAAGTGCTATTTATTTATTTATTTATTTTTATGTGTAGGCCTAGCTTACAATTTTTTAATTAGCAAAAAGTTGCAGAGTGCGCCTTTAATACTCCCATACATCAAAACATAATACCTTGCTAAACAGCACAAAGACGCTAAATGTCTAAAAATAAATTTGAGTTTAGCACGTTATTTTTAACATACTGTATACCCCCAGTCCCCTATTGGTTAAAACGGACTAAAACATCGAAAATGATGCACTTGATACACAAAATTGCTCTCTCACCCTCCTCTTTTCCTTTCTCAAGTAGCTTTTCAATCCATAATTTAATATGAGCTCTAATAAGCCCCTTAATAAGTGAATATAAAATTAGCACTAGCAAAGATTTGCTAGTTATATGCTTACGCTAATAGGGCAAATTGAGAGAAATGAATGGTAAAGAAGTGGGTGCTAATTAAAAGATAGTGTTGTGGGAGCGAGAAGAGGCTTTTTCGAATGCAGCGTATGTAACAGCAATATGTGTTTGCTCTGTATGGACTGACGTAAGGACAAACGAAGGAGGAGAGGCGGGAGGGATGGAACTGGAGAGAAGAGAAATGAAGGATTGATGAAATAGGAAGAGACATTCAGCTCTGACAGTAGCGATAGAGAGAAATGGAGTGTGTGTGTATGATGTGATATTTGACTGCAGTGTTTTGTCAGTTTAAAGCAAGCGTTCACCCCTCATTCTCCATGAGATAAAACAAAAGGATCACCTGTCTGTGGTAGACTGCTGACGGCTACCTCCCAAGATATGGCTCATAATTCTCTCTTTTTCACACAAATAGGGTAAGATGGGATGAAATGCCCCCCGGGGTAAGATTTCCGCCACACCCCAATTTTTCTCTTCACCACATGCACTGTAAAAAAAAAATGCTACAGTTAAAACCTAAAACGGTAAAAAATAATTTTACTGTAAATACTGTCTCTTTTTTTTATGTGCAAGCGAAAACTGAATTTCTATATAATTTATGATGAAAAAATACCTGCTCTGACACATGGCATATGATAATATTTTAAATAAATAGCCTTATTTAGTTTATTGTTGCTGTGGCATCTACACTCATCTTTTCGTATCTGATTGAAGAGATGTCAAAGTGACATTCACACCCATGCACAAGCTCATATTAACAGATTAAATGGATTTAATTCATTGGTTAATATACTTCATGTCAGAGTGTAGCGATAAACAGATATTTATCTCATTTGTTTCCTGCTAAGGAGGACAACTGCTGTTCTGTCTAATAAATGAAATTACAGCATCGGTTTTTAATGGGATAACAGCGCTGCGTGATTAGACACCACCACATGTTCAGCAGCTCTGCACCCCTTTCCCAAGACTACGCAGTTGAGAGACTTTTTTGGCGTGGAAAGAGTCATGCCCAGATAGGATTAATGGCTGTTTGTTATTTTCATTGTTTGACGAATCATTGTGAATTTGCAATTGTTTATTTGATTCAACCTGTGAAATCTATTAAATATGACATTTTTTCATGCAAGTGGTCTGAAAGGACGTTACTGCTTTAATGTGCGAACCAGCTGAGATAAAATAAACAGAAAACTGGAGAAGCATGCGGCTGCCCACAGGGCAATAATACAGTTCTGTTCAACTGGGGGGGGGGGCGGCCTTTGCTCCAGCAAGACCCTTCACTAGTGCACATGCCTGCTGATTAAACAAAAAAATACATTCCTGTATTAAAGTCCATCATTTCCATCAAGGTCACGAGTCAAGGGCACCAACGGCTGACAGCCTGCAGATAGAAGAGAACAATTGGCAAAGAAGACTATCTCCCAGAGACAAAGAGAGCGAATAAATGAGAGGAAGAAAACATGAGGTAAGGATGCAACAGAATGACATCAGCAGTTGAGGGAGTAATCATCGCTGTGGGTGACAAAATGGGTTTGTCTGCTGACACTCTGGTCTAAAATGTGATGAGTACAGTGAGCTTTTAGCTGCTGTGTCTTCATAACTTAAAAGGCTTGTCTGAATAAGACATAGAGCGAGCAAACAGCCACCTGTATTAAAGACGTTACAAAACCGAGTACACAACACACACACTTGTACTCTAAAATCTAAACTTGAATGTGCTGAAAATAAGCTCAGTCTATAGCTAAAGGTTAAAGCTACACTGTGTAGGAATTACTCCCATCTAGCGGTGAAATTGTATATGACTACCAACTGAATATTACATTCTAGCCCCTCCCATTCCGAGGGCGTTTTAACTCCTACGGTATTATTTCAAATCTGCCGGCAGTCGCGAGTAATCTCCCCCTCGCATTCGTCACGGTGCCACTGAGTGTAAAAACGTGAAAGGCAAAGCTTGCAATTCCAGGTATGTCCCTCTTCACTGTAAAAAATTCTAACCTCCCCAATTTAAAATTTTCTATTGACTGGTCACATCTACATCTACAAAGTGTTTTTTGCTATAAATCAACTTAAAAAATTACACATTGTAGCTTTAAGGTTGAAATGTGTGACAAAGAGTTTGTTCATTGTTCAGTAAGTACGGTTTTGATTGAAAAAGATATGTTTTCCCTAGCAGTGAATTTATACTGTATGTTAGTTTCAAACATAGTCCAAAACCCTATTACCTTTCCCCCCAAACAATGGCAATTCTAAAAAGATGTTTTAAAAAATATCTCGTTTTTTTTTTTTTTTTTTTCTCCATACAGTGAACAACCAAAACCAAATGTTTGGTTACCAACATTCTTCAAAATATCTTCTTTTATGTTCCACGGAAGAAAGGAAGTGACAGGTTTGGAATGACATCAGGGTGAGTAAATGATAACAGAATTTTATTTTTTGGGTGAACTATCCCTTTAAATTATAGTAAAATCAAACTAAAAGGTGTCACAATGTTTTGTAAATAGTACAGTTTATTAATTACAATACTTTTGGCCAAAACAATGGTTGGACATATTTACATTGTTGCTGTTTCATAAATTATTTAGTTTCAGAATTGTTTTACTGCCTAAAATAAGCCTATTGAGGAAATCAATGCTTTCAACGAATGCAGTGTTTACCACTAATAAAATGTGTGCCAAATTATCTATTTTGCAACAAATATAAAAATTCACTGACAAAAAAACAAAAACATGAATGATAAATGTGCATAAAGCACAGCTTTTTTAACAGAATTAAGGATCAATATTTAATTTACAACTCAGTTGTTATGTATTTGACCCACAATTTATAGTTCCGCAATATTAGATACTCTTGAAAACCTGTAAATGTTCATTTTAGAGAAGTCTTTCATTTCTACCCAATTCATTAATCATGTTTTATCATCCATTAATTTCTCCATGTTGGCTATACAGCGTCCCATTTTCTCACCGTTTCCCCCCCAAGCCTTTCATTACCGCTATCAAATGTTCTCAACAAGAACTCAATTCCTTTTTCACTTCTCCACAGTTTTATGATTTCTTTGTTGTTCAGTTCAGCATTTGACCTATACAGAGTCGGAATAAATCTCATAGGTACTGATTACTATTCCTAAGAAAGTAAGTGAATCCTGAATTTCGGAAAACGCCCGGAAAACAGCGCCTATGCTCGTTTTACAACTGTCCAAAACAATCAGAGAAATGGATTAAAACTACACAGCTAAACTTGTGTGCCCTCAATACTCTCTTCATTATTTTCTCCTTGGGATTTTTTTTGGTCCAAGATGTATTTTTGCCTAACAGGAAAAAATATAGTTTCTTTTTTAATACATAACCCATTATCGCACATGGACATGCGCGCAAAGTTCACAGGCCTGTTTCTCATGGTGATCCTCCAGAACTGTTGGATGAACAGAGGATGATCGTACCCTCCAGATGGTGTTGGATTTTCACACTGGACTCATTAGACATTTAATCATCTTTGGTCCACAGAGCTACGAACCCTGAGGGACAAGGCTGTCCAGTGTCCAACGGCCATCTGACCTCACAGCCTGGTCACTGATGAGCCAAACAGAAAGAGAACAGACAGCCGGGCAGAGCGTGTCCTTTTGGAAATGGGCCGTGCTGTAAAATTTTCCCTGGTATTTTAGCGTCTGATTTGTGATACAGAAACCTTTACATGAACACAATGAATACAGACAGATTTCTATGGCTCTGATATTCAGTTTAACTCAAGTCTGGTGGGAGCAATCATGTTCAGATTGTAATAAGAGAGCGCGATAAAGTAAACACTCACTGGCACTTTCACATGGGATAAACAGTATGTCACTCCTGGAATCATTTTGGAATTCCTGCTGCATTTATTCGAGTCAAATAATCCTAATGTCTATAATACATCCAGAGACCAAAGCCCAGTCAATTCTCATACCTCCAACTGCAGGCACCCTCTCTTCCTGTGGATCCTCTTCATGCACTTTCCATCCCATTTACTCACCAAAAGTTCATTTCCACTGAATACACATCCATCTATAAGCCAGAGGGATAAATGAGACTGAGAGCCGAATATCCATATTCAATTTCTCTCGTGCACTGAGGGATGCAGTCAGCAGAGTGCCAATTTAAAAAGAAAAAGTGCAGTGACATCTTTATGAGCACACGTGTCTCACCTGGATGGATGCAGTCACTGAGAGCAAGATCATGAAAAGTAAATCCCTGATATTTTCAGAATACGGGTAATGTTAGATGCATAAAAAAAAAAAAAATTAAATAACAAATATTGTTATAGTTCCAAAGCAGTTTTATTCTCATAATAAATATGACGCAATATAGATGATAGTAACATCAAACATAATTGGTTCTACTTCTAGTATGTGACAAAACCACATTGCTCTCTCACGTTTTGGTTTTGTTTCATGTCTGTCATGTGATCCCCTGTTCTAGTCATGTGATCCTGCCATGTGTTCTGTGTTGTCATGTTGTCATTGGTTCATTGTTCACAGCTGTCCCTAGTCTAGTCATTGGTCTTGTGTATTTAAACCCTCATGTTTGCCATGTTTCTTTGTAAAGTATTGGTTCACTGTGATCTCTTTGGTAAGTGCCGTGTCCGTGTCCGTGTCCGTGTCCGTGTCCGTGTCCGTGTCCGTGTCCGTGTCCGTGTCCGTGTCCGTGTCCGTGTCCGTGTCCGTGTCCGTGTCCAAAAATTATCAAAATAATGCCATAATACAAAACATATGAATGGCCTTTATTAGGCTTCATTGATGTATTATTATATTATATTATTTTATACTTATACATACGTACTAATTAGGCTTCATTGATGTATTATATTATATTACAGTTATACATACAGTTGTATAACAATAATTTTAATAAGTAATAATATTTTATGTTGTTGTTTTGATTTTTAGGGTGATTGTGACCTAGATATTTTTTGCAAGCTTTGCCCTTTTATAAAGTTTTAAGAGTTTTTTTTTTTTTTTTTCGTGTCTTCATGCCACGCCATACCTTTGTTTTATGTTTGATCTAGTCTTGTCAAATAAATCCTGCACTTGGTACTTGCCTTCAGTGGACATTGTTACAGATCGAAGGAAGTTGCTATTTTTTTACCTTTTTGGATCTTGACTGGCTTTATACTATATATGCACTATGTTAAATGGAACACAGGAAGTTTTGGTTCTCTCTATCAAGCAGCAAACTGATTTGAGGGTGAATGAATGAGAAAATTTGCATTATGGGTGAACTGCCCCACAGATCTGAATGTGTATTTAAAGATGCTAGAATAGAAATCAAACCTTTTGTCCAGCAAAATCTGAATGAAATTCTTTCATTAACTCATAAACAGAATAGTGAAAATAGACCTAATTAAACCCATGAGAGGTTGCAGAGAAGACTAACCTTCTTGATTAAACATGCCTGACGGACATCTTAGATCAGTTTTTGCCAGCCCGCAATAATTACATTGTCACTTCTCACCAGAAATCAATAATTAACTGTTCGATGTGAATGAGCTTGTATTCAGTGATTATACTTAGCTTAATTAAAAATGAAATTCTTTACACAATAATCAAAGAGATTCATATTCACCCCCCACGCCATTCTATCACTGCCGCTATTCAAAATGCAGGAATGTGGAGTGGCAATTTGATGATTCTAGCTCATTCATTGAAAATCCTTGGGGAATACATATCCGATTTTTTTGTTTTGTTGAGGTATTAAGTAAAACCGTAAGTCTTTCCTGGCGTAATCCTTTTTCCTGTTTTCCATCTATTTCTCATTAATGTTGTATAATGTATTAAAGAGGCTCACAGCCTGCCTTCCAGAAACCCCTTTTCCATTCCCGCTCCGAGTGGTCCGTTTTGCCCAAGTCAGCAGAGTGTGTGCTAAAGAACAGTCTTTCAATTTGACGCTGTGCTTTAATATGAGGACAAAGCTTCCCACAGGTGTTTCATCTTCTGAGTTACTCAGGCCTTGGCGGGAATGACAAGGTGGGGAACGAGGTGACAGCAAGTGTGGACTGTGTCTCTCTCTGTTCCTCACACTCACACATTGCCAGACTTCTGCATACTGCAGGCGAATTTAAGCTGAAGATTTACAGTATCAGGGGCTTTTAAACATGGTGGTCATTAAATAGGCAGTGGGCTAAATCATCAGTGCTCAATGAATTCAAGGCCAATAAACTGAGTATTATTTACAAGGGCTGTTTGCTTATCCATTCAGCTTCTGCTTCGACATCAGATCCAAACACGTTCAAGGCCACAGTGAATAGCCTGATGTTAAGAGGCTACCAGTTCTTTAATGCAGTGCCAAACGCTTGCCTTTTCATTGTGCTGCATGATATAATTATTTCGAAAACACTTTATATTGCGGTTTAAATCATGATTTCAGACTACAGCTGACATTTAAGGAATATTCCGGGTTATTTGCAACTTTGCGTCTAAGGGGAGCATCTGTGGTGTGCTGTCGATTACCACAGACAATAATGAGCTCAAAAATGAGCCGGTAATGTGTTTACAACTTCAACAAGAACCTAGCAGCGGGGGAGGGTTTAAAAGCAGAAATGTTAAGCTTAGATAAAAATCTTCCGGAGAAATAATGCTACCTGAGCTGTAAAGTTGTCTAAATAAATCTTAATTTTCAAGAGGAACTTCTTTTCAATAACTTCTGGTTATGTATAAGCAATGTAATCTGAGTGTGTAAAACTTCATATAAACTGTGTTTTATGGATCATGTAAAAGGTTCACTTTTTTAGCTAGCTATCTTCATAAACTAGCTACATTAAAAATGTGTATACTAATACTTTCGAAACGGCGCGATGGATGCATGTTTTTTATGTTTTGCTTCCATTTTGTTAGCATCTACTGTAAACACATTTCCCACTCGTTTACACACCTATGAATCTGTGGTAATCAACAATGCTGACATTAAGTTGGAAACAACATTCTTTAACGCTTGCGGACAAGTTTTTTTTTTTTACTATGGTCCACACTTAAGCCCAGAATACTCTCGTCAAAAGGCTCATCTAATCGCTGAAGCACATGTTAGGACAGCATGACTGACCTGTCCAAATGGGGCCGTCACAGTACACATATGCCATATAATTACATCTGACAAATCAGCTTTTCTTGAGAGCCTTCAAAATGTCTTCAGTTTAGTACACTAAAGAAATGTGTCTATCTGTCTGTCTATGTATCGTCTGTCTGTCTGTCTGTCTGTCTGTCTGTCTGTCTGTCTGTCTGTCTGTCTGTCTGTCTGTCTGTCTGTCTGTCTGTCTGTCTGTCTATCTGTCTGTCTATGTATCGTCTGTCTGTCTGTCTGTCTGTCTGTCTGTCTGTCTGTCTGTCTGTCTGTCTGTCTGTCTGTCTGTCTGTCTTCTGTCTGAATCTCGTCTCTTAAAGATAGGAGTGTGGAAAATGTATTTGAGAGCCTGAATTTCAAATGTAAAGCTAAAACAACAAGTTCAGTGGATTCAAGTTGTGAGTTTTATCAGGAAGGTCATTCAAGTGGTTCTGTAATTACTTTTGGTCTCCCTGCCTTTTTAATAGTCTATTTATTGCAGCAAAGCAACATTCACTCATGCAAGTGAGACAGGGAATGTTTTAAAAGGCATTGACTCCTCTCTCTATTGGAGAGGGAAAGCTTTCTTTCGCCTTGCATCTATGTCAGGCTCACAGATCAATGAGCAAACATGGCGATAGATTGTGTGGAGGAGGATGAAGAAGGATGAGAGAAACTGGAAAAGGATGAGCAGAGGACGGACACTGCTGCATCAGCACTCCGATGGACATCCATCTATCCTCCTCTGAAAACACACACACACACACACACACACTCACACTTACACACTTTAAATACAACCTTATCTCATTAATGCACACATGACCTTCTGCCCCCAGCCCCCCTTTCCCCCATACAGTGCTGTAAACACACCAAGGCTGATGTGCAGTGAGTAATTTGTTTAAACAGAGCACCGTAATGGATTGCCTAATTTGCCTTGCTGATGTAAATGAATGGCTCAGTTAATTCACGAGTGTGAGAAAATTCTGAGTGGATCTGGAGGAGTCACAATGGAGAGTTCAGTATGTATGTAACCTTGATTTCAAAGTGACTGTAAAATCACCCAGCACTTAAGGTAGATGGAACCTCCCTGTTTGAAAGGAGAGAAAGTCTGTCTTCCCTTTTAAGGGACAAGAGAGGATTAGCTGTTGCTTTGAAGGGATGAAAGAGGATGTTTCAAATAAGATTTGTTTCGTTCTGCTAAATCACATCAATGATTCACCAAGGCAAACTAATAAAACATACTTAACTTAAGAGATGGACCCAAATACCTTTCCAGTAACAATTTACTCCATAACATGCCTCATTTCCTGACAATGTTTAGTATTTTTCTTAGAAGCCTCATTATTCACAGGAGCTTTATGATTTTAATGGCAGGTTCCCATTATGATGAGTAATCCAGATGGTTAATGAATTGAATTTATATCAGCCAATCAGATTCCACTATTATTGAGGCCACAATGAGATTAGATTTGATTCTTTTGACAACTGAAATTGGAAAAATATCATATTATATATTATTTATTATAACATATTTAGATCTAATCTTTTTCTCATTCACTAAATCTGCGAAATCATTCTAAATGCATTATCAAATTTAGAACCAACTGCACTTGTATATGCAAACATCACATACTCCCAATGGCCTTAGAAACAAGTCATTTGTTAAACCAACATTTAAAAAATATATATTATAACTGGAAAAGCTAAGTGACTCAAAAGTATTCATTACGAGTAACAAGTGCTGTAAACACACCAAAACAATAATTTAACAAAACAATAATGCAAATTTTATTGAGAACACTTTCTGAGCACATAAAATGCAAATTATGCAACATCATTAGTGAATGAGGAGGCCCTTTTGTCTTCAGTCCTTTGCTATAGGTAATGTTTTACGCAACATCCTGGCCTTTTGAGGCGATTATCTGTTCAGTGCAGCTTAATACAGTGTCTGTCCAATTCTCAAATGTCAAACATTCAATTCCAAATTCACAAATGTCTCCTAACTCACTACAGACAGTTACACCACCAAGTTTAATATAAGAATCAATATCCAGGAGAGTGACCATGCGCATTCAGGGGGTGAGAGTTTTTAATTGATTTGCAACGAACACGATAGACCTCGGGATCAGAATCTGCTAGACAGCCAAAAACTCACCCCAAGTTTTTCATCCCTGCCCGCAATGATCTCTTGTAAGGAATGGAGTGATCAATTAATATGAGTCGTGACAGCCTCTTTGTCTCCAATACCAAAATGGCTTTCTGCTTTATTGTGATGAAATATGACTGGTAAGCATGTTTGTTTAAAAGCATTAACCTTAATGCAAAACAATGCATTTGGCAGCAATTTGGGCAGGAGTACTAAAGTGTCATGAGTTAGATACAAACACTTGTCTATTTGCTAGTGCTGCGAGTGCTCACAAATCCTCGTTTTTATTTATTCATTTATTGTTCCTGTGAGAAAGAGCACCATTTTCCTCATATTAATCCAAGAGCCTACCTCTCGATGACAGAACGGCCATCTATCACCACCCTCCTCCGCTACCGTGTCCTCTCCCCTGACTTTGAGAAAGCACTCCATCATGTTTGTTTGTGTCCTGACAGAACGCCACAGTTTCACCAAAACTGTAAGTTGCACGGTTCCATTCCAAACTCTTGAATAATGCAGATGTGCATGTGATAATTGCTACTCTCGATCTTAGCGTATTGAACACTGAAGTATCAAAATAATTTGAAAAGAGGGAGTACGTCTCCCTGACTCTATATATTGAACGAGAGGCAATTATCCCACTGTAAATCAAACCAAAACAGAAATCAACTGGAAAGAACTGTGCTAATGATTTACAGCACAAACAGTAATGATGCACAGATGCAGAAATGTTATCTGCCAACTTGATTCATGTCAGCATTTCCAAGATCAATAACTTCCGGTCTTAACTATCATTTCCATTATCATTTCTCAGAAGTTGTGTTATTTCTGAAGTCTCTGCTACTCTATTGCACATTCACAACAGTTTTTTGGGATAACACTCACTTAATGTTCACATAAAAAAAAAATGCTTTTTTCAGCTTTTCTGGGGCTGTACTATATTTCCCTTCCCTCTGCAGGTCGTCCCATCAAACTATTGCTATCTGCCCATGAAAAAATGTAAATTGCAAAACAAATGAAATCTAACGTGAGACTTTTCTTTTTTATTAAACCTTTATTTTTTACAGGCAAGTCATTAAGAACAAGTTCTTATTTACAATGGCGGCCTGACAAGTGGAATAACCACTTAGGGAAAGGGAAGGAGGGCTAAAATAAATACATTAAATACATACAAGATACAGTTTAAAACACAACACAGTAGACAACAGACACTTATAACCAGCTAAGTGTATGGGTACATAGAAGTGATAATGGATGATAAAAAAAATTAAAATAATAATAACTATGTAGAGAAGCAGCTGCATATACGTGAACAAGGATGATATAATAGTTCTGAATGATGCAATTGAAATGAATGTCTCCAGTTTGATAATATTTTGCAGCGTGTTCCAATCGCGAGCGGCAGCAGATTGAAAAGATGCTAGACCAAAGGCAGAGTTGGTTTTGGGAACGCTTAATTGAAAATGAATTGAGGATCGAGTATTATAAGTGACAGTCTTTGGCTGCAGCAGGTGACCTAAGTAAGGAGGTGAACGGCCGAGAAGGGTCTTGTAAATGAAGGTGAACCAATGAATTTTTCGGCGATTGTGAAGGGAGGGCCAGTTAACAGAAGAATATAGTGCGCAGTGGTGTGTATTGAAAGGAGCATTTGTAGCAAACCTAATAGCAGAATGGTAAAGAGTGTCAAGTTTTGATAGAGTGGACTTCTGGACTTCTCTGGTCTGTTATGTCAACTATCTCAATATAAATATAAACTAAGTCCTTTAAATGCTTTAAGGACCACCAAATATGATATGGCCTTGCAAAGGATGCCCTTTCTGAAATATATAGGTGGCAATATATTCTTGTAAACCCATTCATACTATGTGCGAAATATAACAAGTGTTTATAAAGACAAACATTTTCCAATTTCCAAAATTGTCATTGTATTGAAGCTAAAACATAAACATTAAAATCTGGAAAATATTTGAAAACTGGATAGGAAAATATCCAAATACACATTTATACAGTAAAATAAATAAACTGAGGGCTTAAATACATGGGAAAACAAAATGAACAAGGAACAGGTGCACAAAGCAATCAGCAACCATAGCAACAAACAAGGACATAATCAGTAATATAATCAGTAACATAAATAAAGGATTAATAATAATAATAAAACATAGAAAAAGGAAAAGAAGCGGAAGGACAATGCTTCCACAAAGAAAAAAACAAAGAAAGCAGGAAAAGAACACAGGGCAACAATGAAATACATACTAAAAGTCCTAAAACAGAAAATGATCGTTACACATATCTTTTCCCTGTTATTATTATGTTTCCAATAGTATACCCATACCCAAAATATTAGAGAAAAATAAATTCAATCCAGTTCAATAACTTTTTCTCATAGTGGATAAATTAACTGAGTAAAATTTCTCAGTTGAAAAACAATTAAATTGCGAATTTTCCACAAACCCCCTGACACCCCCTTTACAGCCTCCACTTTGAAAAACTCTAAGCTAGTTAATGCAGCAGTTCATATATGTATGCATATGTAAAACACATAGTGGAGTATAGTCAGCCGTGAGTTGTGATGGATTGATAGGCCATAGCGCCTGGGCTGTTTTTGTTCATCCCTGACTACTGTCCTCCACCAGTAGAAGAGTGGTGCCTCCAGTCCTATAAAATTCCACACACTCTTTTTTTTCCTTTCTGTCTCCCTCACGCTGCCCTCAGTACTTCCGAACTGGATAATGCACTGTAAATGTCATAAATGTTTAGGTAGGAGACAGAGCTGCACTGGGGTTAGTCTGTCTGGGCGGAGGTGGATCTAGCTCTGTTGGGGAAACACATCTCCATTGGATATTAGATGACATTTATTGGAATGCACCTGGCGTCATGGGAACTGTCAATCAGATGCGAAGCACTTCTTTCCTAAGCTGTTTACTTGTAGCCACAGACACAAATCAATCCAGTGTTCAAACATGCACACAGACACAAGAGACACATTCTTTATGTAAGATGGAGGCTTGGCATGTCTCAATACGTAAAAACATGGAATCTCATAGTGTTAATGTCTAAAGTGCTCTTTTTTGGTAAAAGTTTCAGTTACACATGGCACAAGCTACGCTAATTATTTGAAACTCTAATTACCAAACAAAATACCTAGCATGCACAGACCTCCGGGGGTGGGGGAAATTGCATTCCGCGCCTGTGACATATAAAATCATACTCATACTTTCTCAGACCGAGATGAAATCTTTTATGCAATTGTCTGTTCTGGGCTGGTATCAAAGTGGCTTACCAAAACCAAAAGATTTTTTCCTAACCCTGGTTATAGTGAAGCTAATAAAATATGTAAAATGTATATCCTGATGTAATAGTTCCTAAATTTCAAAAATATATTTGTTCAGTTAGGCTCTTCATAATGGAATTTTAAAGATGGTGAGTGCACACATTAAACCTCTGTTCTGTATAATTTTAGAAGTAGAGGGGCCAGTTAAAGGCAGATTTACATTTTGCATGATTTTCTTTACTTCATGTTAGCTTAACAAAAGAGTGCACACATGTAATGAGCAAGAAAAAAGGGATGCAAGCGACAACAGGTTAGTGTTACAGGTAAGAGGTAAGCATGACAGGTAAATATATATATATAATTGCGTGATTTGAATATATTGAAATTCTGAAATCATTTCTGAAATACATTGGTTGGACACAGTCAACTCTAATAACAGATCACTCCAGTTTGTAATGTAGACAGATACATTTTCTGTAAAGCTGCTTTGAAATTATATTAAAATGTGAATTGAATTAAAATGTGAATTGAATTAAAATGTTAAATCAATGTGAATTGAATTTGTATTTGTATTGAATTAAATTAATTGTGAAACGGTTTGAAAGTGAATTGAATGTGCATATAATCAAATATGAATTTAATGGAATTTAATATTATTTGAATGTGAATCGAATGTGAATCGAATCAAATGTGAAATAAATTGAATTTGAATTGAATATGAATCTAATCAAATATGAATGTGAATTAAAGTGAATCGAATGTGATTTTAATTGAATGGGAATTGAATTTAATCCAATTGAATGTGAATTAAATTGAATGTGCATTGAATTAAATTGAATGTGAATTGAACTGAGTTGAATGTGAATTTAATTGAATGTGATTTGAATGTGATTTGAATGTGAATTGAATGTAAATCGAATGTAAATCAAATGTTAATTGAATCAAATGTGAATTGAATGTTAATTGAATCAAATGTGAATTGAATGTTAATTTAATCAAATGTGAATCGAATGTGATTTGAATGTGATTTGAATGTGATTTGAATTGAATTTGAATCGAATGTTAATCGAATGTGAATCGAATGTGAATCGAATGTGAATTGAAACAAATGTGAAGTAAATGTGAAGCGAATGTGAATTTAATTTAATTGAGGAGGCGGGAACTGGTGAACGTTTAAACACTATAATATTCACAAAACAAAAATAAAAGTGGCAGCCCCTCACGGACGACTGCCGCACACATTTAACAAAACATAACTTAAAATGTCCAGGCCTGGTCCTCTCTTGTCCTTCACTGTTGTCGCTCCTACTTTTATGCTACCGTTCCGTGAGAGATATGAGGCCCGGTGTGGCGTGCAGGTGACGCTCATTATCACGGCCCTCGGCTCTGCCCTGCATTCCATAAAGTTTTTACTATTTTTTTAAATCATGTAGGGAAGATGGAATAATGTTTCTCTCAGCCTTAGGGGGGAACTGTGTTGTATGAGGTTTCACTGTGTGAGTGAGGCGAGCCCTTCTTTATGGGTGAAGCTGTTGTTTTGTCAGTTCTGTTTCCATGAAAAGATTTTCGTAGTTCTCTGATATATCTATTTAATCTCTTTAATTATATTGGCCATCCATGCTGGTTGAAGGAATATATTGTTGTTAAGATGTGCCACAAACACCACTCTGACTCACAATTACTTGATCTGCTTTCTTTTCTTTGGGCATGTTAACTATAAATGCACTGTTATGAATACTGTGTGAGCCTGCCATCGACCCCCTGCAGAGACCTCTCTAGTGTAAAGCCTGAATGTTGTAACTTCAACACGAAGAAGCCTGGAGCTTAGAATAGCCCCTGCATCTCGCATTCTCCCAAATTTTCAATGTTTATCCGACAGCAGTCGTCCTGAGAGGCAAACAAAAATAGAGCCACAAGGCTGAAATGGCTTATGAAACAGAGACACAGTGGGTTGTTATTTATGACAGAGTATCACCATGTTGCCAGGCAGCCCCTGCATTCTGTGAAGAGGCATGATCTGTTCTCTCTTCATGCTGATAAAGAGTGATTAATGAAAGAGAGAGAGAGAGTCAGCGTGCAGCAATGTGTCACTGTCCCGTCATGAACGACCAATCACCCCCTCCATCACAGGAAAGTGTCACATACGTCACATATTGTTACTGTATTAATGACCGATTCAAATGACCTTTATCATGAATAATAATAATACATAACATGTCCATAATTTTTTTTTTTTTTTTTTTTATCGGCATCAAGGTATTGTGACACAAATGCTGAAAGAATTTTAGTTGGGAAGGCTGTTTTGATGCTGCCGTTTACACTCTCATGGATGAAAACATCAAACTTGAACTTTTTGCAACTAGAATTAGAATACTCACAATGTTTAATAACATATAATTCTGTAAGCCTGTCCAAATGGGAGTAAATTCAATGCTGTGAGTGAGATAACTATTTAGAACAAATTGATTCATTACAATGAATCATACTTTTCATTGCTGTCAGAGAAAGAGACATTTAGGATAAAACGATTCATTATAAAGAATCAGACTTTCCAATACTAGTACACATCAGAAAGAGCCGTTTAGGATGAACTGATTCACTTGATTGAATCAGACTTTCCAGTGCTACATAAATGAGAGAGGGTTGTTTAGGATAAACTAATTCACTAGAATGAATCAGACTTTCCAATGTTACATATATGTGAGAGAGTTATTTAGGATGAACCCATTAAATACAATGAATCCCATTTTCCAATGTTACATATATGAGAGAGAGAGAGAGAGAGAGAGAGAGAGAGTCATTTAGAATGAACCAATTCACTACAATGAATTAGACTTTCCAATGCTATATGAGAGTAATTTAGGATGAACTGATTCACTAGAATGAATCAGATTTATCAGCGTTAAAACAAACAGCCAAAAGTATTTAATGTCCTAACCACATATTTCATGACATAACTCAAATCACTTTAAGGAAACAGTCCTGCAAATAGTACTAGTCAGTTTGAGGCAAAACCCACTGCTTTAATACTAACTACCAAATTCACAGTTATGTGTTGCATAGGATTAACTGAATTAGACAACGGTACAAAACAATGTTATTAAACATGACATTTGGCTTCTCCTGTGACCCAGGGCAAATATAAAATAAATATTTGATGACAGAACATGGCTACGAATTCGTCCCAAAGTCTAAAAGTGAGATCTGCAGTAACAGCATCTCTAAATTTAAAAACAGCAACTTCTCAGTCACGAAACAAGTCTTAAAGCCGCTCTAAGTTTTTCATGCATTTTTAATAAAGCTAAACAAAAACATCTGAAAATACATTCGAAAAATGCAGTCCACAATCCCAGCATGCCCTAGTCCATCTATTTGTAAACCTGCTGAGGTGTAAATCACTCGGCGCATGGTTTATGTCAGGGCCTTAATATGGAACTGCAGTTTCTCAATTACTCATTCCAGATTGACGACTTCATGTTTAATGAATAAGGTATTATGTGATCTTATAAATAACTCATAACCATAACGTTGACATTCACCCTAGTCCCGCGGGTATGTATGGATCGGACGTTCAGTTTTGTGCAAATGTTGACTCAGGGAGGTTCTTTATGGGGGTAGAAATGTTGCTTTGTTGATACTGAATTCTGCTGGAAGGATGCCTGGACTTTTTCTCCGCGGTGGCCTGCTTCCTCTCCTCCTTTCAGAAAGAGGCTGGCAGACAGGCATGCTCGACACTTCAGAGAAATTCTTTCATTTGGAGGCAGTTTTGTAGCTGGCAGTTTGGCTGTCAGTTGGGGATCGGTGACCTTGCTGAACGGGTTTGCCGGCGAGAAGGAGGGACGATGTTTCCTGGCTTCTGCTGCGGCCTGTCAGACTGTTATCAATGCAATTGAGCAATGGACTGCAGGGAAACGGGCCTGAATAACCCAGGAGGGGCCGAGATGGGCCCGTGGGAGGAGGGACGGGGGTCTGCAGGTGATCACACCAGGCTGTACGCTGTTTTGTTGACTTTCTGGCTGTCAGCCACTGTAATGAAGTTAAATGAGCAAAACATTCCCGCAGAGAAAGAAAGAGGGGATGGATGATCACTACAGCCGAACAAAAAGGAAGTGGACAACAGAAGCGAGATGGAGGCGAATACAGTCAATCAATACCCCTTATACTCTCTCTCCGGCCTCTCTGTGCGCTTCTACGTGTCTTTTCTGTGAAAAGAAAAGTCACCTTTAGATGCTTAATGGGATATTTTAACAATAGGGATTCACACTGCAGGCAAAGACTTCCTTTGTTGTGCAGTTATGTGACTTCAACCAGAAAAATGTAGTCAGCCATTAGAAGAAAGGTTGAAGAAGCCATTAAAACAATTGCTTTCGACAATTACCTTAACATAAAAACCAGACTGTCCGCTTTTTTAAACTCGCAATTTTGAACGTCGAATTATTGGATAACTGCAGACTCCTTCAACAACACCTTAAAAGCTGCATTTGATGGAGAGAGAGAAAAAAAGAGTAGAAATTGCTCAAAATGCCATTAAAATATCGCCTATTTTAAGGTTTCATTACTTAGTGATTCAAGAGTGAATGTTTCAAAGCTGAAGAGCTTCCATCAAATGGATGTGAAGTAATCTTGAGAAGCTTTAACTGTGACATGTGGGTTGTGAATATGAATATATAGAGTAATTTGTGACAAACCTGAACAGAGAGCATTTAGTTATTGTCCATCACAGGTCTGCAGTTGATGTTGGCACAAGTGAATGAATCAGAGAAAGGGTTTCGACTCATAACAGAAAACAACCTTAACTTTGTGACCACCGCAGAAGTCCCTCTTTGATCATTATGGTCCCGGGGGTTACTGGCCAATTATCAGGCAGTACAAACAGCTTCCTGGCACACGCATACGCTGTCTCTTTCTTGGTGGTAAGTGAAATTGACAGCTGCAAGGAAGAAGCAGCAGGAGGTTACACAATTTTACAATCTGATTGGCATTATTCCTCCCTCTCTCTCACTCTGTCTGCATCGCTCACACCTCAACTTTGCTCCTCCGTCAGTTCTGCCTCAGATCCATGAGACGTCTGGGATCAGCTCAGGATTTTATGCTTCCAGGGGAAGAACAAGTCTTTGAATTATGATTTTCTGAAGCCCGATGAATTTCACGTATCAAAAATATGGAAAAGCATCTCAGAAATTGGATCTGGACCTAAAAAACACACAAAACAGAGTACAAATTAATAAAAACTCAGCACTAGCAGTGTGGTCAGGGTAGATGTCATATTTAATTTCTATTAGAAAGAAAATGAGATGTACAGTCTGTTCAATCGGTTGTACTGTTGTGTACTCAGGAATAGTTCCTGATTGGTCAGGCATCATACTTGAATATACTAAAAATATCAATATCCATTCAATATCCATTGAATAAAATCACTCATATAAAATCATATAAAAATATACTTAAAATTAGACATTGATAGGAAAGTTCACTTAATCACCCTCCTGTTGTTTTAAACCTTCCATTTCAGTCAATGGAGACCAGCAACTGTTCAGTTACCAACAGGTTTAGTACAACTTAAGGGTGAGTAAATGATGAGAGAATTTCCATTTTAGTTTTTCATTGTTGAACTATCCCTTCACTGTATTAGTAAATAAGTGAATGAAGAAAGAAAGTAAAATAGATGTGTCAAGAAAAATCATGTTCTGATCTACAAAAAGACTTTTGGTATGTTGAGATCACAAGGAAGTCGAAATCAAGTACCTGGCAAAAAAGTATTATACATATTTATTTTCCAAGTTCGTCATTCATATCTTATAATTATATGCCTTGCTTGACTACCCTCATTTATTTTGATGCTGTTAATATCTTTTTCACTATGGACATTATTAAATATGAGTGATAATTTTATGATAATTTGTCCAGACTGTCTAATTCACTAAATAAACTCTGTGGCAGTGATTGAAAACGAGGCTGAATTAGCATACAGTAATTGAATGCCACGCCCCTTTCAGTGTTTCACAGGCGAAGGTGTTGAACTCTGAAGGACAGCTGTAGTATGAAAGCACCCACATCCACATCCACATCCTGACAAGACCTCCCATGGTGGTGTGTGCTTACACTCAAAGGTTAAAAGTAACCAGTGGTCTCCCTCTCTGCAGTCTTAATAATGCTATTGTATGGTTTCATTTCAAAGATATCTCTCTCTCTCTCTCTCTCTCTCTCTCTCTCTCTCTCTCTCTCTCTCTCTCTCTCTCTCTCCTCTCTCTCTCTCTCTCTCTCTCTCTCTCTCTCTCTCTCGTCTTTTGTTGGCAGGAGTTAGTGTTCTCCTCATGGGTCTCTTTGATGCTGGACCTCTTTTGGAAGACGGATCCATCCTGCCTGGCATGATCGCTGTCGTATCTTCTCCTCTCTTTCCAACCTAGAATTTTTTCCAATGAGAGGGTTTTTGTCGACAGAAGGGGTGAACAGCAGAGGGAGTGTGAAGTAGCTTCACCCTCCCTTTAATGAGGCTTGGAGAAAAAAAATGTTCTTCTCAAATCAGATTCCTTCCTCCTGTGTGATGAGAATGAGGCCTGCCCCGGCCGATAACGAAACAAAAAATGAAGCTTCTCGCTGTGGAAGAGGAGCTACGAGCTTAGGTGGAGATGAAGAGTTCTGAAATAGCACATGCTTGATCATGCACCCTAGAACAAATAGAGCCGTCTCTCTGACTCACATCTACCATTTCTCTCACAGCAAACTTTCTTATCTTTCACTCTTTTCAGAATCTTTAACCTGTATTTTACATCACTTTGCTTTAAAGCTTTAAATGAAGGCTTTATTTGAACTTATCTCTTATTTTCTTGTAGTTTTAAACCATAAAAAGTAAGATTGTCTCACCACCCTCAAAAGTACATATTTGTCTCTTATCTTCCTTTAAAATGTGCATATTATTACCTTAAAGTCTAATATGAGCCATTGAGGTATTAATACAATGTACAAAAGTTTGGGGATCGTAAGATTTTTTTTTATGTTTTAGAAAGAAGTCTCTATGCTGATTAAGGCTGCATTTATTTGAACAAATACAGTACATTTTGTAATATTTAAAATAGCTGTTTTCTAATATATTTTAAAATTGTATTTATTGATGGAAAAGCTGAATTTTCCGCAAATTTTTAGTGTCACATGGATTTACAGTAAGCTATTAAAATGTAGGCTACATATTGTCCAGTAATATAAATATCTGGCACACTAAACTGGATGTCAATGATTAGAGAGTCAACGTGATAAAACTAAATATAACTCTGCCATCAGAGTACACATTTAAACATTGTGTCAAGAGAGGCAAACATTTCTAATAAAACACAGCAGAATACTGCTCAGCGTTACACACTCTGTCCGCACAGTTGATTTTTAACTTATAAACCATCAGAGTATTTTCTACGGGTGGTGAACATCTGTTCTCTCAGAGCAAAGGATTCAAAAGGTGCATTGAGGGGAACAATCTATGATTTACTGTCCATTCCAAGCAATTAGGCATCAGAGAGAATAAAGAGGGATTGTCATTAGCTACATGAGCTGCAGCAGAAGCGATTAAAGGCTGCGTGGAGCTCTCTATAACCTTCTTATTATTGTACAGTACGTGCTTTTCACTTCATCAGCGGCACTAGGCGCTAAGTGAATGTTTTAAGACAAAAGTGCAGTGCAAATCATGTCTAATACCTTCTGCAACACAGACCCCACTAGACGCTTTGCTTGCTAACGGTGGTTTAGAGCAAATATGGTGATTGTTTGAACTGTGCGCTAAACATGCCTAAATATCCATGAGTGCTGTTTGCAAGAGAGCTGTTTGCCTCCTCTAATGAAATGCGAGTAAACACAGGTGCACGGGGTAGTTGGGGAGTCCTCACAACTCTAGCCTTTGGGTCAAATACCACTGAAGTTCAAAGACTCAGGTATGACTGAAGCAAAATGCAGACTAAAATCAAAGAAAGAATCCCTCACACACACCAAAAAAAACCTAAAAGTAACAACAAAGCACAAATGTATTTCCCAAAAATGGTGCACAGTAAAACCAAATGCAGAATAATGAGAATATAAACCTAAAGTTTACAGCATTACTGTATCAAATATTTCAAGGCAAAATCCCACAACATTACTCGATGGATGGATGGATGGATGGATGGATGGATGGATGGATGGATGGATGGATGGATGGATGGATGGATGGAAATCCAACCCGTCAACATTGGCTCCAAATTTAGTGAGCATTGTCAATTTCTGATATTTCACCATTGGCACCTCAGTTCAGTGCTAATTGAATTTTCTATGTGTGTACATCTTTGTAATGCATTATCAATGATCACACGAGTATAAAAATTAAATAAAAGGATACACATTAGGTTGAGATTTCGAGAATGTTTCCACCTGGACACTTTAGTTACTTTAAGCCTGAGCTCCACTCAAAGAGACAAGTGATGTATTTGTTAGTGAAACCAAAAGTTATTATTGAGGGTTCACCAGGGGACTTTATTCATTTCAAACACAAAATGAAATGTTAAAAAATGTTTTTATAACTTTCACAGTGCTGCACATCCAAGCTGTCAGAAGAAATCATTCCCAAATCCCAAGTCTGCAGCATCTTTCTCTTTTGCCACCTTACAGAAGGGTCTTTCCCTATGCGGCAAGGAGATAGAGAGGAAGAATATAGAAAAAGCAGATGAACAGGAAGGGACAACAAGAAACAGCAAGCTTGTATCTCTGGTAATTTTAGTATTTTCCATCATATGGCAGTGACATAACATACAGCCCTCATTCAGGACTAGCAAACTCAAACCCTAATTTAAACTTTCCCCACAGAGAGAGAAAATGCAGGTGTCAGATAGGCAGTGGAAAAGGGCAAAGCCAATTATTATGTTGTCCTTGTAGTGTACAAAGTAGCACCGAGATGGCAAGAATTGATTCGGTTGAGGTTTGAGGTTAACAGTCTGACATGCCTGTCCCTTATCGTATGGGCCTGATCAATGACAGAATAAATCGTGAACACATTAGCAATTCATTCACTAATGAATTCACTAACTTACAAAATTACTAACTCTTAATCCATTATTATTATGAACATTTTTAGGATACAATTTGTTATTGTATTTTTATTTAAGTAAAGCGATAATGGGATTGTAACATCTTTATTAATTCATCTAGCAGGGCCTTTAATCCAGTGATTTAAAAATAAAATAATTCAAGCAGAAATGAGGTAGAAAACAATATTATTGCTACCATAATACATTTTAATTACGTTCTAGAAAATTGCAAGACATAAGCCTGGCTTAATCCTGGGTCCCCAAAAACCTCTTTGTCACAAACGTAAACTAGCCACTACACTCAAAACCACTAAAAACGCTGTATTCTGCTGCCAGGCCATTAGATGGTGATGAAACACTATAGATTGATCACAAAATAATCATGTGCATGACCATCGTTTTCAGAGATTCCCGTTTTTGTTGTTTACATAGAGACTGTTTTCAAAAACTTGCACTTTAAAACCCGTTTTCAAAAGTTTGTGTTTTCAGGACCCCAAAACACCATGGTCGTATAAATGAACGGCCAAAGCACATTAAACGTTTTAGGTTTTTAGCTGAAAACGGTGTCGTGTAAACAGCCCCTTAGAATGTAATGGTTAAATTTTTTTTCTTTTTCGTTTTTAAGTAGGCTAATATTTTAAGGCTTTTTTGGCTTAATTTTGAGAAAACAATAGAGAGAACTCAAAATTAGTAATCTAGCTTTTGGGGCCGTTCACATATTGCGTTTTTTGTGTGTTCAAATTCGTTATTTGAAACGTAGGCGCGCGGCAAGCGCGCATAGCCGACGCTCATGCAGTACGGCGCACTCGTTTGTCCAGGCTCGCCTATGCCTCGGCGAGATGAAATCATCTCAACTTTTCAGAATGCCGCAAGCGCACCGCAGGTCATGTGACAAAAACAATTGACCTTTCCATAACAACATCGAAAGCTCGGCCGAACAACAGCTGATCATAGCTGTACAGGGTGTAAAGGGCGGGATTTTATTTCTCCATAGATACATCTAGTAGTAAAGCTAATGCAAGGGCTAGAAATCAATTAATCCTTTGCTGATACTTTCTCGTCATGTATCATGATACAGCAAGCAAGCGCTGAAAGAAGATTAGGCCATGTGTCCACCAAAGCATTTTTAGCCAGCTGAAAACGCCTATGTGCTTGAGAGCGTTTTGGCAGTTGAGACACCTTGCTTGTTATGATACGGAATATCCGTGAAAGTGTTAGTATCTCATTTCACACATATTTTGTTTCTGTGTTGGTTCTATATTAAAATGTCGATACAATGTAACGTATTTTCTCTGGCTCTTGTTTTAAATTATTTTGTTCCGTTATTGTGCTTGTTCTTGTCATCTATTGACGTTGTACAAGCAGAATGTGGCGGTTGGTCGGTGTGGTATTATGGTGTGTTCTATTATTTATCTGTGTCGGAGTTCCGACTAGGAAGACAGACGTTGCATAGCAACACGCACCAACGTGCCCCCTTTCTTCGGATTTCCCAGCTCAGAAGTCGGACAACCGTAAGGACACCAAGCAAGAATTCCGATACGGAAGCCCTGTGTGACTTGTAAGTATGAATTGGTTTCATTGTTTTTGGACCGCTTTGGTTGTTTAAATGATTTTAATCACTCTTATTACTACAATATCTTACTGCGTCCGTATCACTGCCTGTGGGTATGGGAATCGGTCTTGTTGTGAGTGCAATATTGAATGAAGCCTTGTTTCAAACGGGTGTTACTAATGTGGCCGACACGGCCATGCTTTCCACGCATTTTTAGACGCGATATGTGAATGGCCCCTTAAACAGCTTTTTACAGCAGATGCCACTGAAAACACGCTGAAAACCTCACATCCTCGCTTTCATACCTGTCATGGCGCTGCTCTTAAGGTCTACAGGGGAGGACAGAGGGCAGTGGGACCGGGAAAGGACCAAGATTACCAGAACTCAGGCCGCCCAAAGCACTGTTATGCTATATGTTGGAGCGCTCTCCACGTGATCATGGCTCTTGACATGGTTACTTTTCTGAAATGAGGCAGCCTCAATTACATATGCAACTGACAAATGCAACATCCAGAAGGGCACACAAAATGAAACACTGCTGATAAAAGATATAGCCTGTAGTTATACATACCAAAATATCTGCAATACAATGCATGCAAAAATATTTTGCCAGAACATATGCTTTTTGCAAGCACAGCGGTGTAAGTGCAGCATTGGATTATACTTCCTTCTGGTTAGATTGGTTGTAGTTATTACAAAAAAAGTGTATAGACCAATACAATTTCTCTTCCATTTTAAAACAACTAAAATAAACTAAAATGTTTTCCTTGATGTCATCATAATGAAAATATTTATGGTGACGTCATAAATTGACTGAAATGCACTAAATGATATGCTAAATTAGTCATTCTTTGCTGAACCAGGCACACTCTGGGTTATGCAACATGTGAAATCATGGTGCCAATGGATTCTGACTGATGGAACCTTGCTTGGTATTGATGGAAAGTCAAAATTTCTGTCCTCAGGTGGTTACAGTTAGTGCTCCATATTGATCTCAGTTCATCTTTAAGATTCAGAGGAGCAGCTTGGCTAACAGAAGCATGGTGACAGGTGTGTATTGAAAGGTCAGTGAGGAGTCTCCTACCTGAGGGAAGCTGGAAAGGTTGGTGCAGCTATGCTCCATCAAATATTAATCTCAGTACTGCTTTCCCAACGGATTCAACCCCAACAAACAAATAGAGCATCTTTCGATTATGAATCCAATCACAATGGGGGGAAAAGAAGACTCCAAAATGGAATTAAGTGGCTTTCAATTTGATGGTCAACTGGGGTTTGAAGAGTCACTTTTTTTGACAGCAACATAGTTTAGAATTTCAAAGCTATGTAATTGGTGGCTGATAAGTAATGGGGCATACATTTGTATATCCAGCAAAGAGTCCTGAAAAACAACCCCTGATCTAATGATAGAATGTACTACAAATCTGCTATATGAGCAACATTATGACTTACATACACAAACAATGAAGCAAAACCACAGGTAAGTAATGTGCTTAGCACTCAAGCAATCTTCCCCTGAAAGACTACATGTGTCCGAGCTTCAGCTGAAATGTTTTTCCATTTGTTGCCATTTGGGACCACACAATTTGTTTGACACGTAACACATCACGTAGCCTGAGCCACTGACCTCCTCCAGCCAAATTTTTTTTTAAAAAAAATCTGTGCAATAGAGAGTATGATTTTTCATTTTGCGAAGGTAGCACACTTGCTGTTCATTTCACTGTTGTGGTTTCATCCTCACAGCTGTCTGCTAAAGGTCAGAGTCATAAAGGCCCAGGCTTGGTGCCCTTACCATTCAGCACGAGCAGAGGCACCTATATCGTCTCAATGACTCACACAGGACTCTTGGAAAGGTTACAACCAAATGCTAAGGAAGAAAAAGGAGGCAGAATCTGGGCTCTCACTGAGAGAATCACAGAATTGCTCACTGTAATGTCAGTCGGCTTAATAACATACCTTTGCTCCATTTGCCACATTCTCTAAATATATTCATTCCGTTGCTGCACAAACCAGATTTGTGTTGTTTACATGATAGAGAACAAGGATTACTGTGTCATTTGTGTGCCACTAGCATCACCAAACAGATTTCTAACAATCCCTGCATCCGAAGATGCTTAATTCTCTGTAGTATGCAGAGAGAAACATAACTACATAAGTGAACAATATAAGTGAAGTGAAGTTCAAGTGAATCATACAAAAAAAACATATTATTTAAAAAAAAACAAGCATGAAGGTCCACCCCAACTCCATCTCTAACCCCGTCAAGCTGTACATAAAAATTAGTAGTTCAAAACAGTGGTAATTGAGTAATCTTGTCCGTGAAATTTCAGATGGAAATGTTTGTAGATAAAGGGTTTTATATGTCAATGATAATGAAAATTAAACTAAGATGCATCATGATGATGAACAATTGTAAAGGGATAGTTCACCAAAAATAGAAATCATGTCATCATTTACTCACTCAAGTTCCTCTAAATGAAAATTTAAAAAGGTTTTTGTCCATAAAAAAACAATGGGAAAAAAACATGAAATGAATATATATATAAGTCTGTATGTATTGGTACACCATTATTACAAAAAGGTACACAGTGTATGTTCTCGCTAAATTGATCCCAAATGTAAGATTGTTGTATCCTAATAGTAGAATAAGTACCCCTTAGTTCTATAATACTTACAGTATAAATAATGTTTTAAATAATTATCCGGGTTGTTACCCCTTTATTCCCCAAAATGTATACATATTGTTACCTTATACTTACATGTTGGTAGCCTACTTTATTGGTACACTATAATTACCGAAAGTTACGCTGTAAATTCGTCTTAATCACGCAGTACTTTCCGGGCTGTAATCTAAAGCGTTACCAAAATCTCTCTCAATGGACAGTTGCTACACTTGCATTTAAAGCTGACAGTGAATCTTTTGAAACCTTTAATCAACGACCGTATATTTTAGAGCTGTAACCAATGAAGAGGAAATGTGCCACATAAGTGTAAAAAAGGCATACTGATTTACTGCTGAAAAGACGCTGCACCAATGGCCATTAAAGCTGAATGTAGAGTATCCCTGCCATATGCAAGATTCAAAATAGAAAATGGTACAAATAAAACCCCTGTTGTTGCCCAATGCAGTTTAATATGTCAATTTGCAGAGCTCTCTCAGCCAAAGTAAGCCACGGGGAGCCCGTGCACGTTGTGTTTATAAAGTATCATATAACAATATGGTGCTCAGAGTGAATATGATACATTATGATTTCCATTCGCATATGATTTTTTTCTCGCTAAGTGAGGAAAGGGCCAAGTATAACATGCTTAACAAATGTTGTTATAAAATATCTTATTTCATCCTTTTAAAAAAACTGAATAAACAAAAATGAGGATTATCATTCCCTTAGTAAAACTTGAAGGGCTGTATCTCTGAAAAATAAATCCCATGTAAAGCCATTCTGGCGCTATAAGATGGCCGCCTGCTTCCTCCTCTCCCCTCTGCATATTGAAAACAGCTGAATGATGCATAAGATCCAGTCAAATATAACCTTAGAATAAATGCAATACCAATTCAGGGCTTTCTTATAACATGAGCAAAAGGAAGAGAGAAGCGCAGTCCCATCCCGCCAGCCTTTCTCCAGCACTAAATAATGGATTGTGGGTAGGTAAACGTTGGCAAATTCCCACATTCTTCCAGGAGCCAGACAAAGAGGTCATTGCACATGCCCCTCGGGGTTTAAATTGGAGAAAGAATTTGCCCTTTTCATCCACCTCACTCTCTTCCCTCCTTCATTCTTGTGCAATCCAGATGTAAGAGCAAGGAGACATCAATATCATGGATTTACAGATCATACGCTACTGATAAGGATCAATTCGGTATTAAACATTCAACTCTGTATAGGAAACATGCAGTCTGTACAAAATAGGGCCTACTCTGTGATCAAGTCAAGTGTTCACACAAAGATAAAGGTCATTAAGAAGGACATTCACAGTCTCAGTCTTCGACCGCAAACCTCTCACGGACTTGTCTGATGCAACTACAATCTGATTGGCTCCACAAACCATGGTAGGGCAAAATTCAGAATTGAAGAAGCATCAGTTTGAATTTGAATTAAATTGGCCACAGCCCACAGGAACTGGAATTTTAATTGGAATAGAAAAATAAAATAAGATTAATGTACTGAACTGCAAGTCAATTCAAAGAAATTCAACAAGGAAAAGCATTCTGCAAAATGAAGTGTTCTTCCACACTGGTCCATAAAAGATTATTTGTCAACTGGAATTTAAAAGGACTTTGTCGATTCAATCCTGAATGGCACACAGCCTTATGTGCTACAATGTGCTACAATGCATGGTCTAGGGAATGTGCTGTATTCATTTTTTCAATATGTCCCGTCAGCTGGGAGATGCCGCATTCGGAGATGGTTTATAGTGGTGTGTGGCCAATGAACGTTAAACCAGGGGAGATAACAGCTCAAGGACAACCAATGACAGAGCTTAAAAAGAAGGCCCCAACACACACAAATACACATACGCTCAGACGTCAGCGCTCTCACAGGATAAAGCCTATCTAAAAGAAGGCTGTGTAGGAGCAAAGAGAAGGACTCTCAGACGGACCCCTGAGATGATAAGTGGGATGCAGCCGGTCATTTGCAGCATGTTGGAGCTCAGTTGGCAAAGCGCCTGTGAGCTCCCACAGGAGACACACACGGTATATTAATATAGCCTACCAGTTAAGATGGAAAAGAGCTTGCTCTGTTTACTACAGAATCAATGCCTTTACAGTTTAACCTTGTGAGAGATCTGGGGTCGCACTGAGGCGAGGAAATGATGGAACAAGAGACAGAGAAACACAGTGAAAGACCATTTATAATGCATTTATCTCTCTTGATGCCAATGTGAGCATGAAAGACATGGATTGTGCCTTAAAGGGATTATTCACCCAAAAATGAAAAGTCTGTTATCATTTACTCGCCCCCATGTGGTTCCAAACCTTCTTCTATAACACTTTATTTTAGAGTGTCGATGTTACACGTTACATGTAGTTACTGTAATAACTATAATTTGGGTCTCTCTCTCTCTCTCTCTCTCTCTCTCTCTCTCTCTCTCTCTCTCTCTCTCTCTAATTACTGTAAATACAGTGTGTATCAGTATCAATACAAAATCAATATTGTGACCTAACCCTAATAAACCCATCATAAAAGTGCTCTATCCATGATACAATAAATATGCTCTGAAATAAAATAGTGCAGGTTTTATGGTGTGGGTGTTGAACTGAAGGGTTAATAAATGACAACAGTATTTTTGGTATTTTCATCTTTTCTTTGCATGAAATGAGGCCAGGTGACACGGCTTCAATACCTCCACAATCAAGAATAGCAATATAGTGGGTTACTCAGGAATTCGCCAGAACAAAACATAAAACAACTGAGTTATATTACAGCAACTGGTTCAAAATGCGTGTCGCTGCGAGCATTTTTTTCTGAATTATTCAGAGCCTTGGAAATTCGATTTGAGTGGTAGAGGTGAACATTGTTTCTTTTTCATATTGTGTAAATAATATTAGTGTCAAAAGGTTTTGTACATATCCAGCATTCCCTGTGATTAAAATGCCATCAAGGGAAATGTTTTTTTTGTGTGCATGTGTGTGTGTGTTTTGTTCTTTAAGCTGGGCTGGCCCCAAGCATTAAATAATGTCAAAACAGTCTTGTGTAATGAGCCCCATATCTGCGGATGAAATATTTAATATGTTTCCCCCTTGGGCAGCTCATCTTTAATAAAAGAAAGCGGTTTTATATCTGTATTTACATAAAGACAAAGAGAGAATATCTAATCTGTATCAGAATTACAATAAAGCAGAACTTAATTATTCCTCTCACATTGTAAGATTGCTTTTTGAACACTTGCAAGCTATGATTACAATTCAATTGGAACTTATTACTGGTGAGTAATAATCCTGAAATCTTGAGCAAAAACTTGATTGTGGAAAATGAGAAAAATATATTATGCATATAATTATGCATGACATTTGCAATGGTATAGGAATTACAATGTATGATAATGCCGACTGGCTCATCTAACGTCTCAGAGATGTTTCATTCATTTATCCATGATGGAGATTGAGATTTAGAAGCTTGACATTTATGCATCATCATAGCCTAATTATCATACAGAGACACGCTCATATGCACACATACATACACAGTAGTGTCCAAAAGTAACTTTTCCTCTGGCCTAGGAAAATTGACATCTTCACCCTTTGTTCAAATATTATAAAAAAAAAATGTTGCAGATTTGGTAAGCATATTGCGTAGTTGGGCTTGGAGTCAATTTTTTTTTTTTTGTGATAACGCAATGAAACATGCCAAATTGTGCAGACATCATTTTTAGCCTGGCTGTCATACAAAGAAATTATGAACACAAACAAAAATCAGAGAGAACCAATGAAATGTTAATCAACTCATTTTGTTGTAGTCAATGCTTTTTCCAGTGAGCTTTTTGTTTTTCTCTGCATGTTTAGTCAAATAAAACTTATAGTAGTTTGCCTTTTTGACAAATAATTTTGTCAGATAAATACCTTGTCCAAGTTTAGTGTTTTTTGTTCTTTCCTCATATTTAAAATATATATTAAAAAAAAAAATATATATATATATATATATATATATATATATATATATATATATATATATATATATATATATATATATATATATATATATATATATATAAAATAGCAACCTCATATTGTCATGGCTTACTCAAACTTGTAGGGTCATTAAAAACAAATATACCGTCGAGACATCACTTTTGGTCACTAATGTATTTGTATTTCTGTGAATGCATACATATAGATATATACATTCACGTTAACACGTTAATAATGTTGCCCGAAAACGTAATTAGACAGTTACAATAAGTGACAAAGCATTAAAAATGACACTGAAAATATATAAATGTCATTATATTAATCATAAAATACCGGGTAGCATCTATTTTAATATATCATATTTTTCAATCAAAACATTTCAGAAAAAAATGGGTTTTCAAGGTTTTAAATTAATAAATTAAAAAAAAAAAATTATACCTGCTGAAAAACCATCTTAATCCAGCCTAAGCCCGTGTATTGGTGTATTTTACTTGACCACGTCAAACCAGTTAAGACCAACAAAACATTTTATGCTGTTTTTATTATTTTTGTTTTATAAAGGGAAAACGTATTTGTACACTTTCTGATTGTCAAGCATTAGTGAATCATGTTAATATTTAACGTGATGAACTCCACCAGTGGATTTGAAGGGTAACTGACAACATTATGTACTAAAAAAATTATTTGAAAAATATGTATGAGAAAGGGTCTAGCATATTTTGTTTGCATAACCCACTTGCCATGATATCATGTTATCTACTGCAAAGGCATTCAGTGTGGCATAAGCATCCAAATATTTTTGTGGCCACTGTACAGTGTAAACTCCGTCACAGGCCATGCCAGTGATTCAGAAAGAGCTGTAAATCTCCCTTTAATGTTCGCTTTCCAACACAGCCTAGCAGTATCATAAACTGATTGGTTTCCCCGCATATCCAGCTGAAGGGAATTAGATTTGATCCCCTTTTCCCGCTTTGAATGACTGAGTGTTTGGCCCAGAATAATGTGCCATAAAAGAGCTCAGCAATGAAGAAAATGGTTTCCCTTCCTTTTCAACCTCACAAACGTTAAACACCTTGACAGCGTCCTACAGTGGAAAGAAATGGGCTGGAAAATGGGAGTGTGACATCCAGACAGATGGTGTCAGAGTCCTGGCACAAGCTAGAGGAAGAGGGCATATGCCCACATTTGGACTGGCACAACTAGATCTACTGGCACAAACAAGCACAGTCGAACATGCAGCAGTCAAGCAGGATTTATCACACCACAGTGTTTCAGAAGACAAAGACCCCCAAACGCCACAATCTGCGTGTGCGTCCTGTTTCCCTGTTGAAGGAGATTTTGAGCTAGTCTTAATCCAAGTGTGACAGAATTACACAGATTTGTGGGGCAGTGGCAAAGCGAACAGGATCTTTGCAAAGTAAATGAGTGTCACTCTTGTCTCGCGAATGACTGAGAAATGGTTCCGCTTATTGCCAGGGATTGTCACAAACACATTTACCAGTGACTGAAGCTCTCTGATCACACTATGCGCAGCAGGATTCAGTCCCCAGAGGGCTATCACTGGGACACTTTCATATTTATGGAGTGAAGAATAACTGCATTTTCAACGAAATATCGTTGGCAAAAAACTACAATGAAGAAAGTTGGACAATTCAAAGAAAGAATAATGTTGTATATGCATGTCTGGAATAAGGTGTAACTTGTCAATTGGAATATTTCACACAATATTATAGATGGTGTAACATTTCTGTCTGTCATAAAATAACATTAAGACTGTATGATTTAAAAAGTAGTGCAGAGTTAACACTTCTGCTCATCATCTGCTCATTCAATTTTCATTTGAGTTTGGTTTCTGAGAATCAATATCCGCAAGAACATTAGGGTGCTTTCACACATGGCTGCTTCCAGGAACATACTGTGATTTCTTCCTAAATATATAATCAGAACAGTTTGATTTAACACCATAAGCTCACATCATAAATCGTACACATCAATTGACATCTAAATCTGGAATTGCAATTATCATAACTAGACTTCATAACTAGACATCTTTCTTGATCAGTATTTGTGTTATTTAATTTGTAAAAATCAAAGCATTGTTCAATCCTTCAAAGACTTCAGAAGCAAATTTGCATAAAATAGTAAGGGCCCTATTTTAACGATCTGAAACGCAAGTATCAAATGTGAAACGCAAGTAACTTTGTGGGCGGATCTCGGATAAATGACTCTTGCGCCCGACGAAAATCTAAAATGGGTTGGTATAGCTACATTACTCATAGGTGTGGTTTGGGCGTAACATGCAATAAACCAATTAGAGCGTCATCTCACATTCCCTTTAAGAGCAGGTGCGCTTGTTCCATGGCGGATTGCTATTATAACGGCAGATTTGCCAGGCGCACGCAACTTACAATGGTAAAGGTGATTTCGTAGTCTTCAGACTTTTCCTAGTTCTTGATGGACAACCCACTTTGTCAGATGTCCTTATACCAGGCCCAGGGTGGGTAATCGGGAGAATCGGGAGAATTCCCGGTGGGCCGCTTCACTTTTGGGCCGGTCGATAATTTTTTTTTTTTTTTTACATTTGTCACGTTACAATATTCAGGCTACACGCGTTCCGCATTCGGACACCGCAGCGCGCAGCCTCTGCATGGGTTGGGTTGTTCCATGTGAGGCAGTTCTCCCCTCCCCTCCCCTCCCATATAGTTGGTTGGGTCCATAGCGCGTCTTTTCCAAAACGTTTTCTCAGGTACCGATAGCTGGGCCGGCCCTACCGTAACGGTTCGCGTCAGGGAGGATGAATGGGAGGAAGAGGCTGAAAAAGCCAGGTTGAAAAAAAAGAAAGGCATTGGAGGAGGATGCTGCCAAATGTGCCAAGCTTACAGATTTATTTTCTAGAGGACAAAAGTGGCAAGCAGGTAAAGAGAGATAAGCCTAGTAATGAATTACGCTGCAACGTAATTATTCGGCTAATACCGTTGTATCGTTGTCAACCTATTCACAAGCAAAATATAAAATGTAATAAAAATATTAGCCTTTTTGTATCACTCAATACATGTCATGGCGATTCATAGACTTTGCAAATATTATGCAATTTAATATTGATAACAAAACTCATGCTTGATCTGTGTATGCAGTAAAATGACCTCTTAATTATTTGTTGTTGCTTCTGAGCAGCAGAACTGTAAACATTAGTTCAATATGCCTCTTTGTGGAAGAGTGGGATACATTTCAAATGCTTTCTTTCTTTCTTTCTTTCTGCTTTTGTTAATTTATCAACCTATTCTTCTGGAATAGTGAAATATTTTTTGTTAACTTCTTCTGTGAATTATTATTTAACCTTTACATTATTTGTTGAACCATGGTATTAATACAAACTACACAATAGTAAGAGCTGAACTTCATTTATCCAATTTGGAAAAAAATAAATGTAATTTGGAATTCCACCATGGAAAAAGTGGGCCGGTCTTGGGCCTGAATCTCCCGGGCTGAAAAGTGGCCCCACTCTGGCCCTGCCTTATACCTATGTGTCTTGCCACTATTGATCAAACAGGTTTTATCCATCATTACTACAATTAGCCTGAATAATTTGGGTAAGCTATATTTATATAGGCCTAAATATATTCATATATTTATGCCTATTTTTTCACATCTTCATGGACACCACAATGATTTCCCTCGTGTGGTAATATTTTTCCTTATAATTATGTATGGTTTGCAAAAATATGAACTGCTGCGTCTGTGTAGGTAAGAGAAGCAAAGTGTACTGTGCACACACTACATTATGGCCAGGCATGCACCCTGGTTTGGTAAAGGTGTGGTAAAATGCCATTTTCACAAGATGTAAAATAAATCTTTGATGTCTCCAGAGTGAGTGTGTGAAGGTCAGTGTTGGGCAAGTTACTTCGAAACAGTAATGCGTTATTTATTACTTGTTACTGTCATTTCAAAGTAATTCGTTACATTACAATATTACTGTATTTAAAATGTAAGGCATTACACTACTATTGCATTACTTTTAAGTTACTCTCACCAAAATAACTTCAAATATGGATTTGGCAATCTAAATGTAGCGTATGATGCTCAATTAGCTCATTACACATCCAGTAGAAGGTGATGTGGTATCCGACTGAGCTTGGACCCATAAGAAATTTTACCATGATGTACTATAGTACATACCATGGTATACCATAGTAGTACCATATGGAAGTACCATGGTACCTTACATCTAACCATGGTACATACTATATAGTACTTCAGATATTATCATGGTACCATGGTCATTGCATGGTACTGTAGATGTTACTATGGTACATAGTATGGTACCTCAGATTTACCATGATACCTATCATGGTACATACCATAGTACCTCAGATATAACCATGGTACATACTTTATAGTACTTCAGATATTATCATGGTACCATGATAATATCTGAAGTACTATACTGTACAGTATGTTACTATGGTACATAGTATGGTACCTCAGATTTACCATGATACCTATCATGGTACATACCATAGTACCTCAGATATAACCATACATACTTTATAGTACTTCAGATATTATCATGGTACCATGATAATATCTGAAGTACTATACTGTACAGTATGTTACTATGGTACATAGTATGGTACCTCAGATTTACCATGGTACATGCCCTAGTACCTCAGATATAACCATGGTACATTCTGCCGTACATATTACCATGGTACATACTACCTCAGATATAAACATGGTACCTCAAATATTACCATGGTACTTTGCATGGACGCATGGTACAGACATCTTTTTTACTTTAAGCCCGGGGTAAACTTTAGGCTTAAACTTTAGCAAAAATAAAAATAACTAATGAATAATAACTAAGCCAAATATATATATATATATTTTTAATCATTATTGTGAGTGACTGCAGTAGTGTGGGCATAGGCCATTTGGTCTATGAACGAGTCATAGATCTCCAAAATCAGTTTTAAATGTATAATATTAATGAGATTTTTATTTAAGTAATGTTCTAATTCTAGATGTTTGTAAAAGCTGCATGATTTTGACGTGGTTTAATCAATGGCCGTGCGCGTGAACTTTGAACATTCATGTCGCTTTCAAACACTGGAGCGGCCGCGGCGCAGAGTTGCCGTGGAAACGGCGCTGGACCACTGCGACTGGTAAGCAGAAACTCCCTCTCTCGCTGTTGAGATTGAGAATGTACTATCCGCTGCAGGCTCACTCATCTCGGCTCTGTCTGATTAACGTACAGGAAGTGAAACATTTTGCGCGGACGTTTCTCCTCTGCTGATCTCGCGGTGATTTTGGCGAATTTGTATGAAGAAAAAAAAAACTACCATTTTATTCCAGGTTAACTAACAATGCTTGTAACGCGCGTTACTGACATTTGTACCGAGTAAAATATTACTTTTTTCCCCCCTGTAATGCCTTACATTACCGCGTTACAGCAAAAAGCAATGCATTACAGTAATTAATTACTTTTGTAACGCGTTACTCCCAACACTGGTGAAGGTTTAGCACAAAATACCCCCACAGATATTTTTATATAGCATGTTAAAGTTGTCACTTTTTGAGGGTTTGCAAAAACGCACCGTTTTGCGCCTGGCCCTTTAAATGCAAATGAGCTGCTGCAGAGGACGGGGTTTCAAGAGCTCATGTGTAGCAGCTGCGATTACCTCACGCAGACACACTAAAATGACAGAAACTGTTCTGCCTTTAATGTTAAAACGGATGGAGAGATGATTGAGAGACTCAAGAGGAAGTAGTGACAACATGTAGAATGCAACAGGACGTCTCTGAATGGTTAGTTGATGAATTTATGTTGCTGATGTGGAGTTAATTATCTTCAATTAGGATATTCTGTCATGGTAATCTATAAATCTCTCATGTAGGAACTGTTGTGAGATGCACACAGAGTGACTTTCTATTGCATGTGAAAAGATGCTAAAGTTTGAGCTGACTCACAAATGTAATCTTATACAACAACTTTTCCTCTTCTCAACATGGACTGCGTGTTCCCGGGTCGGGGGTTATGTACATTTTAGGCTTGCTGATGTCACTAACCCCGGAGGAATGTTGTGTAGTCCCTACCAGCAGTTTGTTGTAGTCCTTTTCTTTAAAAGCAAATATCTTCCTTTCCTTTGAACTTTGAGCGTTGTAACTTTGCAGATGTTGTTTGTGCTCAAACAGCAACATTTCACACTAACTAAAGTTAGAAAAGTGAAATCATACTTTACCACCCCTTTAAAATAGCATCTGAATAATGCGCTGACTTTAGACTAGGTTTTTCCTGGTCTGTGGCAGAATTGTTTTCTCAAACTGCAAAATAGCACCAGGGAACGTTTGCGCCGGAACGAGCCTCCTCTTTTATCCAGGCATGAAAACTCCTCACCTTTCGGCGAAATTCGCCGTTTTAAAACCTAAAAGGGTCACCTACGTGATTTGTGCAGATCCGATGAGAAAATATTTTAGAGGGAGGGGGGGGGGGTGTTCGAGGTCGAGGCCAGCATTTATCCCCTATAAAGTTACCATAAACTTTACAAAACTATAAGCTTTAAAAAACAATCATCATTCCGAATGCCGAAACATGACAGCCAATACGAGTCAGAGTAAAGTTAGGGCAGAAATGTTTTCAAAGTCTTTTACACCGCGAGTCTGAGAACTGGACACACTGCCGAACAAAGAACCGCACGTCGGAAAGCAAGCCTGAGGTAAGTTAGCTTACAATGTTAACTGTCCTGTGAGATACAGACAGCGATGTTGCCAATGTCATTATTTTTTATTTTGACATAGAAGTGGGCGAGATAATATCGCGAGTGGGCGCGGGCGCCGTGAGCGCTGAGCGAGCAGGAACAAGTATTCATTGCGCGGCTCGCGAGCCTCATGCGGCTCGCCAAGCTTTAATTTGTGGCTCGCAGTTGCATGGCGGTAAATAATACGGTGATATGATAATGCATTCACTATAGATATTTTATAAAAACATAACAAGTAGGGCTTTAACATAACCCGTTAAAAACTCAAAGTGTCAGCTCTATTACAAATTATTTCGATCGGATTGAAAGGGGTGGTTTATCGAGAGAACGTGAAAAAACTTGATCGATTGAAAACCGAGACTGAAAGGACGACGTATGACGCGCTGAACAAGCTGTTCTCCTGATTAATAAAGTGTCATATAAATGAATATCCTTTCATTCTATAATTCTCCTTTCACTCAGCATCTGTGAAGTGAAGCAGGACAACGGCTCATCAGTGCTTGTTTCAGATTATCATACAGACGACTGGTTTGGGGCATTTTTGGGATAAATAGTAGTAGTAAATATATTTTTTTCTCTGAGACCCGATGAAATACGTAGATCAGCGGCCCATTGGTTCTTTTCTTGATTGACACTGGGCTAGCCCAATCACATCTTTAATGTGAAGTATAGAAATATACTCTTTCAAGTATAGAAATTAGTACAAAACTAATTATTAAAGTTTCCTTTATTTTTCAGTGCATTTGTTTTACAATAGGCTATATGGCTATTACTATCATGGGATTAATATTATAACTATTATTGTAGTAGTAATGTAGACAGACACTGTAACTAAAAGAGTTTTGAAATTTTCTTTGTTTAATTTGCACCAGATTGATGAATTTCACATTAAAAAGCACAAAATGTTCTTACGGGGGAGCATGCCCCCGAACCCCATCACAGTGATCCAAAAATCCTGGGAGAAACACTGGTAGCCTACTACAATGCCAATGCAGATTACAAGTTGTTTTTTTGTTGTTGTTGTTTTTTTGTTTTGTTTTTTTGGGGGGGGGGGGGGGGGGGGATATATGCCGCATCCTTCTCACCTTTTTTACCCTGACCTGTTTTCATGCCTGTTTATCTGAACCGCCCCGAGCGCGAGTTCATTCCCTAATTTACCGACGTGCGTCTGTGAGGGAAAAGTATGCTGTGCGTCGGGTGCAAAATAGGAATGATACATGCGTTGGTGTACAAAGTCATTTGTGCTGGGTGCAAGATAGGGCCCTAAGATTTAAATTAAATGTATTTGTCTTTCCCCAGTTTTATTTCTTACTTTAAGCACAAGCTTCACTAGATTAATGAACTTAGATTTATGCTTAAACCGAGAAGAAATGCAAAATTTTCAAAAAACAAATATTAATATATTGTGCAATTTTGGTTCTAAAGCAAACATATCTTGTTTTATGGATTTTTAGATATTTTTATAGGGAAAAAAATACTGATTAAGATTTATTTTATTTTATTTTTGCAATGAAGGGATTATACATTACATGTCTCTTACTCTGCATTTTTGTCATTTTCCAGTACACAACTTCCTAAATCAAGATAATAACAAATAACTCTTGTTTATGTGAGTTTATGCTTAAAGGGGTCATGACATGAGAAACCAAATTTGCCTTGATCTTTTGGTATATAAGAGGTCTTTGTACCATTAAAACGTCCTGCAAGTTTCATAGCTTAAGACGTCCTCCCCATTATAAACGAATCATTTATTTAATCAAGCTCTAAATACAGCTCGTTCTGGATCCATGGTAAGAAGTGACGTCACGGTACGAAGTGACGTACCAGCGTTTGCATATGACCGCCTCCAGCAAAAGACAGTTACGCTTTAAGCGCAAGGCAACTACACTCATTTCGTATCATTGTCGCGCCCGCGCGCCGCGCGCCTCAAGTGTTCAGTCGACGGACAGCGAATGGGTCTGTGTACAGGGAGATTACGACGCCGCAGATGTGCTGTTCCTGGCTGTGGACAAACTACATCTTTGAATACGCTGCGAAAGATCCAGTCGTCAGGGAAAAATGGATGCACTTTATTTTTTGCTGACGTCCCAGTCACGGCAGTGTTAGGTTTAAGCGTTTGTTCTATACATTTTAAGGATGACTGTTTTGAGCTTTGCCAGAAAACTGTTGCTCAAAGATAAGTCCGTGCCGACTATTACAACGACGACGCAAACTGTAAGTAATGTATTTAAAACTTTAAACTACTTTTTAAATACGCTGAAAGATCCAGTCGTCAGGGAAAAATGGATGCACTTTATTTTTTGCGGACGTCCCAGTCACGGCAGTGTTCTATACATTTAAGGATGACTGTTTTGAGGAAAAAATCCCAATATGATGCTTGGCTTTGCCAGAAAACTGTTGCTCAAAGATAAGTCCGTGCCGAGTCTGGGCTCAATAACGACGACGCAAACTTACTTTTTACCATGGCTAATATAAACACATTGTATAAGAGAATCTTGAAAATATGTCGCCTTTCTAGTATGCCTACATGTGATAGAAAATTAAAAATGTTGCCTTTATCAATGCTGCATCTTCAAAGATGGCCTGTCTGTGCATGCATTTTTGTCCGTGGTACACCCTATCATTTCATTGGAATTAGTTAAATAATGTTAAACTGTTAGCAAATGAAGCTATAGGATAATTATGCAACAATAATCCGTTTTCAAGTGTCTCGGGTTAATTCTTTTTTATTAATTCAAAATAGTTTCACTTTCCATGTGGACACGGGCTGATCCAGTCTTCGTTGTTGTGGTGATGGTTCATTTCCCTCTGATTCCGGCTCAAACATAATAAGGTTTTATCATTGCAAGAGCCATCGCTTCGCATGCATCACCCGCTACTAAACAGTTGCGCCGAATCCGCAAATGTTCTGGCTGGGGGCGTTAATAATTGATGCATAGGCACTGACGTTAGCCAATAATAACAGTGGGCGTTAACACTGAACTCTTAAAGGGGAAACACCCCCAAAACAGAC